>WBNM01000992.1:0-119459 GCA_013399055.1 Ramphastos sulfuratus | reverse complement strand
AAAAAAAAAAAAAAAAAAAAAGATTAAAAGGGTTGCTTATAAACAGTACTTTTGAAACTTGTTGTTGTAAAGAGAGTTTAATCTAAAATGCATTTCCAAGTTCTTCTTTATCTACATATCACACTGAGACTCTAGCTTGATACTCGTGTTCTTCCCTGGTGTTCTGCCTTGATAGTCTGTCTCACTCAAAGGACTCAAAAGGCAAGCCGTAATAAAACAGCTAGGTTTGATCACAAAAGTGTCATATTAAGTGTTTTCCTGTTGTTCATTAAATTTGAAAATACTCAAAGGGGAAGTAGACCTTTTGGCGAAATGCTCCACAGAGGGAAAATCTACCTGGCAGATATATTTTGTATTTGTGATGAAATTTACAGTAGTGCAAACCATCTTGAGAACAGCATTGCTATGAGACTGCTGTGTTTGGTGAAGCTCTGAGCCTGGCTGAAGAGAAGGGTCCATGGACAAATGAGTCCAGACTATCATAGCTGTTTAGGTGGAGTCAAGGAGCAATGTCACCACGGCCTTCCTGCCCTCCAACAGTAAAGTATTTTACTTCTGAAACTTCAAGGTGACCCATTTCGTGACACACGAGTTAACATTTTGTCTCTTTGAAACTGACTTAAAAAAAAAAAAAAAAAGCCTGTATGGAGAAGGAAAGTGCATTAGTTTGTCTTGTTAGCCTGATGCAGAAGAAGTGCCAAATAACTGCAACTTCCTGAAAGATGTAACTTTTGTGTTTCAGCATGATATAAATATTGGATGATCATAATAAATATTCTATCTTAAATCTCTTGTAAGAGGAACAGTAATAGGTACTGCTGCATTCTTTTACAAATGTTCCTTAGCTATCCCAAGCACCAGTATAGGCTGGGCAGTGACTGGCTACAGAGCAGCCCTGGTGAGGGGGCCTTGGGGGTGCTGGTGGATGAGAAGCTCAACATGAGCCACCAGTGTGCACTTGCAGCCCAGAAAGCCAACCAGATCCTGGGCTGTATTAAGAGAAGTGTGGCCAGCAGGTTGATGAAGGTAATGAGAGGATGAGGGGCAGTGGGTTTAGACTGACAGAGGGGAGATTTAGATTGGATGTTAGAAGGAAGCTCTTTACAGTGAGGGTGGTGAGGCACTGGCACAGGTTGCCCAGGGAGGTTGTGGCTGCTCCCTCTCTGGAGGTGTTTAAGGCCAGGCTGGATGAGGCCTTGAGTGACCTGTACTAGTGGGAGGTGCNGATCTTTAAGGCCAGGTTGGATGAGGCTCTGAGCAACCTGATCTAGTGTGAGGTGCCCTGCCCATGACCCTTGATGCCCCCTCCAGCCCTGACAATGCTATGATTCTAATCTAGACTTTAAAGTTGGACTGGGGTTGCAGCTATCACTCTGCATATATGAAATGCTGGAGAACTCCTAGGCATCTTGTACTCTGAAGTTTCTTTCATGAAGAAGAATATTATGATTGTGAAATCCCCCTAATATCAAGATACTATAAAAGTGAATGCTGGGAAATGTGTCAATTAAAAATATAATGATAGAGAACAAAAAAAATCAAGAGAATCTCCTTCATGAATTTAGAAAGTTTTAAGGGTATGAGAATCATCTTTTCTGGTGAGACAAACCTTTCCAGTGGGATGAGGAGCAGGAAATTCCAAAAGTTCCTTGGTTTCAGGAAAACTGTCAATCTCATAATGCAGGCTGTAAGGTCCTCTTCTGTTCTTTTTATCCATTGAAGACTTAACACAGCTAATGTGTTGGTGCTGTTTTTTCTTCTGATGAAGATACAAATCAAGTCCTTACACTGCATTTCTGCCATATACCCAGCTTCTTTTCATAGCCTTCTGTTTCCCTGTGTTACTTGAAAATGACCCTAAAATGGGCTTGGTATTATGTGTGGTTTTAGCCTGAGCTTGTCCATAGTACTGAACTGTACAAGTACTGTTTTGTGCAACCTGTGGAAGGACAGAAGACACAAGGCTAAAAAATCCTGTCTGCCTTCCTTTGTATACTTCTTTCCTGGTCTATTCTGAAGGCATGCTGTAGGTTTAAATGTTTTCTGAACACCACTGCATCACTAACAGTGCACTTGCGTGTTCTAAAACTTAGATTGATATCTTCTTTTCCATGCTTCCTTAGCTACCATTTGGATATAGCCTCTGGATGATATTAGCAGAAAAGAAAATAAGACAATAATCACTAAGAGTTTTGCTATGTATTGTCCCAGCTTGTAAAATACCAAAGCAGCTGTTGTGATGGGTAGGCACATGCTCGAAGCTGGACTTGAACCACTTTCACACAAGAAAGAGATGTGTATTATCAACTCCAGCTCCCTCAGACAGTCTGTGAGGTTTGTATCTTTCTAGCAGCCAATAGCAAGTTGCACCTTTTGGGAAGCTAGGTTAAGACCTCCTTCAGAAACAAATTACTATCACATGCTTACCATATCTCCTTCACAAGCAAGGTACTTCCCGTTTGGTTTTTGTTTGATTTTTTTTTTTTTTTTTTTTGCCCCCTTCTAACATATGGTAGTGTGTAGATTTAAAACAGCAAAACCAAAGTCCTGCCAAAACAAAACACTCCAATGCATACCCAGTCCTCCCTTGAGGGTAGGATGAGAGGGAGTATGAACCACACGTGGCAGATGTTGGCCATTTAGTGCTTTGCAGGAAGGCACTCAGATGTTACAGTGATGTATGACCCCATGGGAAGCAGAGTAAGACAACACCCATGTCCCTCTCCTCAGCAGCGTGAGAAATGGGGCTGATGTATGACCAATGTATGGGTGTAAACAGTCAGTGTAAAAAGATGACCAAAATAAGTGCTAACACTGAGCATCCCTGATGTTTTCACTAGGTAAAATCCTTGCTTTGGAGGATTTAAGTAGGACATAGCCCCACGCTGGGTTTCTTTTTTTGGCATGAGTTGCACTCCTGTGTGCACATGTGTGTGTGCAGGCATCACCTAGTCTAACTCAGGTAGTATACACTGCAGCAGAAGTTCAAAGCCTTTGGATTCATCTTCATAGCCTTTTTTTTTTTTTTAGGGGCTCCCTCTGATCTTTGCTTTTCATCCCTGGATTTATTTGGAAGCATTTCTTCTCCATTTCCTGTGTGGCAGGTTGCATGCAAATTCATTTTTTTCTGGTATTCGGTGACCGTCCACATTGCTTTGTACATAGTTTATATTGTCATGGGCTGTAATGAAACCGAAACTTGAAGGAGTAACTGGATAAGCCAGTCTCTCTCCAGCTGTCATGTCTAGTTGCAGCAGAAAACCTGTGTTTCATTGTAAAAGATGTTAATTTCAATGTGAGCTGTGGCTGTGCTGAGAGGAGCATAAAAGGAATTCTTGATTATCTATATCAGTACCGTTGTCCCTGGGGACAGGCTCTGAATCTTCAGATCACATATGGCAAGAGTGCTGTGATAAAATATGCATCAATAAAACTTTGCAATTTATGATAATAAAGGAGTGGAAAGTTTTACACACTGAGATAATTATTCCTGACTGGTATTTTTCCTTCCTTTCATTCTTGTGTGTGCCTCTATTTTTAAGCTTTTTCTGTGTGTTGTAGCAGTGATGGCATCATTGAAACTATGGATTCACAAACTGAGGAGTTCACCTTGTTACTACATCGCTTGGTCTTCTGTAGACATCTCACTCTGTGTGTGAAGCACAAAGAATTTGCCCTCTTTGGAAAGGCCCTGTAATACTACAGCTCGTCACTCTTCCTCTTCTGTGTGTGCACACAGACTTCATCCAGCATGAATTTCAGAGTAGCTTCCAAAAAGCATCAAATTATAATCCTCTGATCTTTCTTTGCATATCTCATTACTGTAATCGATGAGAGATGCATACATTTGCATCAAGGTAGCACTTACCCCATACTGCATGTCACCTGTATTGTTTAAAATGTATTTCATCTACATAGAGGTGTTTTTTTTTATTCTTTTGAAGTAGGAAAAATAATGATATGTTTACACTCCTAGGAAGTAAACACTGGACTATTAAACACAACCAATATATTATCTGTGACCTTATTTTGTTTTTCCTCAGCTCATTATATATTTGGTGGCCGTAGCATGAGAGACCTGTCTTCTGCATCAGCACACTTGATAGCAATTAATCATACAGTTTGAAATGCGTGGCCTGACAGTACAAACCGCTTGCATGCATGGGTTCTGGCTGACTTCAAAGGGACTTCCACATGTTGTATTTACAGACAGCTCTCCCTTTACTGAGCACCCTCACTGACATGTTTGTACAGCATCTAATGCCGTGGGATCGCAGGCTTTATTGGGACATCTAAGGCCTGCTGTAACACAAATAGTCATTAGTACCATCTGGCTCATGTTTTTGTTTCTTTTTTTCTTTTGTCAGTGTTTTACTTCACTTGGCCTAATGGAAATAAATCAGCCACTTTTATCCTTTTTCAGGTTTATTTCTCCACAATTAAGGATAAGCTGGGAACCTGCTTAAGGGAAGCAGTTTGGCCATCAGGCTGTCTCGAGAATGTTTTCTTTACTCATGCTCACTTGACTAAATTGTGTGCTTCTTCAACGTGGTAGCAAAGTACTTATCTTGCAGCATATTTATTTCCTGTCGACTTCAGTAGCGCTTGATCAGCTGCTTGTGGTTCAGTATGTGCTAAAGGGCTTTGCATGTTTGGGGACCAAGACCTCCACCTCAGGAAATCCATACCTATCCAGTCCTGCACCTTCAGCCTTTCTAGAGGTTTCTGCAGGTGTTTGAATTTCATCTGAAGCAGTGAGCTTTAGAACAGTTGTGTAAGTGCTTAAGTGAACTTGGACATCTTTAAAAGTTCTGCTGAATCTGGGACTACCAGATTAAAAGAACCCAAACTTGTAGCAAAAGGAACAGATCGAATTATAATAGGAAGGTTACTTGCAAGTACTTTCCTTTGAGGTTCAGCTGCAGTTGAAAAGACAAAACATTACACTATTTAGTTCCACTTTAAGGAGCTTTGAGAGATTTAGGTTACAAAAATAATCATTTCCAATTACACAGATATAAGGAGGAGTGGACAATAAGGCCAGCAGCGAAAACAAGAAGGGGTCTTGTGTAATTTTTTTTTTTCTGCCTCTTCATTTGTGTGAATTAATAGGAAATTACAGACTATTAGAAAGTTGATTGAATTTTGTTTCTTAACTTTGGTATTTTCATTGTCGTGATCCTAAAAGCAGGTGACTTTCAATTAGTTTTGTTGACAGTGCTGGCCAATGTTGTAATGATCTTTGTGAGAGGGAAAGAGATTTATTGCAGTAGGGATAAGCTAGGCCAGGCAAGAAGACAGAGTACATAACCACTAATTAACTCAAGTAGTCATTAGGAAAGAGGAAAGAAAAAAAAAAAAAAAAAAACAGAAAAAGAGAAAGGAAAAGCAGCGTGCAACCTGAAAGGATTGTAAAGCATTTCTGCACTGCAGACCAGACCCTGGAGCTTTCATTACACTGTGCATATCATATTAGATGGTATATATGAGCCAATTGCATATAAATCACATTCTCCCAATGTTGCAAGTCCTTGTCACAGAGCATATTTAATTTAACGTTGTAATATTTATTTTCTAAAGTTGTAAGTAGGCCAAAACATACCCAGTGAAATGAGCATTCTCCACAGCACAGTGCCTGACCTACACTCCAAAAGGAAATTAACCCTAATTCATCTTCCCAGTGACCCTATGCCAAGTATGTATTTCAGATGCTCCATTTCTGCCCTTCACTGACTTTGTAAAGTGAAGCTGTAGCAATTTTGCCTAATTCAGTTTGGATTTTTAATTACATCTATCCCATTCATTTGTTTCCACTTAAAACTATTGTGTTGCGCTTGGGTGACTTGTAAGCAAGCTTTGCTTGGTCTTAGTATCCTTCTGGGACAGGCTTAAGCCAGAAGGCATGTATGTTTGTTGAAACCATGTCAAATGGGAGCTGCTATCTTGGATTCAAACTAGAAGGCTTTGTTTTCTGACACAAAGGGTCAAAGCCTGCCTAGTTATTTCCATGTGTCCCTTCCCTCCTCTTTCCTCCCCCCCATCAGGATTATTTTAAATTCACATTATAGATGAGCATTTGTGTGCATATGCACAGTTCTCTGCAGAACAGAGGCACTTGATTGTTCAAAGCTCCTCTACAAGTGATTTTGGGTTTGGTTATTCCTCTTCCCATCTCTAAGACCAGCCAGATTTCAATCAGTCTGCTAACACAGCTGCTTCCAGACAAACCTAAGGAGCTTCAAGCATTTTTATAGTCTAGGTTTTTTTTATTATTTATTATCTATAAGAATTAGTAGCAATTGATTTTTAGAAATTAAATATGTTCTTATTTTGTCTTTTATTTAAGGAGTTAATACAATGTTTGATATCACACCACAATGCAGGTGGTTCTTCTGCTCCTCCCAGGGTTAACAGAGATTGATTTCTATTGTTTTCTATGTTTGTAGAACCAGGCAGCAACAAGGATGCAAAGTGAGAAGGCTAAAGAAAGGATGCTGAGATAAGGCAGCCTGAGTCTTGCTCACTGAACTCCTGCCAGGCACAGATGAAAATGTTTCATGACAAAGTCTATCAAATAGCATTTATCTTGTGAATGCAAATTATTCCTAAGAAGTTACAGGACGGGAGGGAAAGGTGAATTTTTTATTTTATTTTTTTTTTAAAAAGCCCTGGATCTGTCAAAGTCAGGTGACCTGGTTTTGACATTACCAACACAAAAGTAAAGCTTAGCTGTCATTTCCTAACTCTAGCGCAGCTCTGCTTATGAGGAGAAATTGGACCATATGGGAGCATATGGAAAAAACAGAAGGTTAATATTTGTGAGAAAGTGCTTCCTACAGGTGGCATTATAATTAACCTTGTGGGTCCTGAGCTCACACGTCAGCCAGGACTGCATGTGTGCCACAGCCCTGTGTGAGAGAGACAGGAATACATTTCCCATGCCAGGACTCCCAAAAGCCACGTGGACACCCCAGGGATTCTGGGCTGCTCCTAGGAGGCTGTCACAACACTTCCAGGCCATCTTCACCAAAGAGCTAATGGCAGCATCACTTCTCCGTGTCCCTCATGCACCTGGTGGCCAAGGTGGAGGGGTGATCATTCAGAGTAGGGCATGGGACTCCTCAAAGCTGAGACTGTGCTGTCAGCGCAGTGTTCTCTTGCAAACCCTATTGAAATAGTGGTTGGGAAGCTGCTTTCTTGTGCTCCACAACTTCCCACTCCCCCTCATCCTGGCACAATCCCAGTGCCCAGGGTCTCACCAGCTGGGTGAGGAGGGGGAAGCTGTGCCACAGTCTGCTCGGCCTCGCTTCTCCTTATTTCCTGGACTGCTATTAAAGAGCTGATAGGACCCAGCCTACAGAGTTTTGGCATCTCCCTTCTCATACTTGAGGCAGAACCTGGGTGTCTGCATAAGACAACCCTCTGGCCACCTCTCCTCCAGCCCCATGGGCAGCTGAAACCATGCTGCGTCCTTAGCAAAGGGAAGGTAAATAAAAATGAGAGGTAGCCATATACAGAGAGAGCCATGTCTCTGGGAAGTTGGTGTATCTGTTGGGGGAATAAATAGTGCAGATGCATTTTGGGATTGTAAGCTGAAGAGGGAAGATAGGGAAAGGTGGGATCAGTCTTGGGCAAGCAGCTGAATGCATGTTTTTCCACAGAGCCAAACCAAACACATTTGACCAAGAATTACTGGGGAGGGTCCAGAAATGTGAATAACTGGGATAAGTACACCTTAAGTAACAAAAACCGGCACAATCAAAATCGCCTTTGAAAAGACTTGAAGCTTTTGCACAGCTTTAATAAATGCAATTTGCAGAAACAGTGCAGTGTTTTAAAATGAATTATGCTTGCAGAGTCACAAGCTGTGATTTATCTTTAAGCATCCTCACGCAGTGTGGTTTATTAAATTTCATCCTGGGCTCTCAACTGTTCAGTTAATGTAGATAATTAATTTGATTATCATTTGATCAGGCTGTTTTATAACTGACTGAAACATCCCCATATTGTTGCTACAAATATTTTGGTTAGCTTGTATGAAGAAATCATAAAATCCCTTTTTCCTTGCTAGTTTGGGGTTTTGTTTTGTTGGGGTTTTTTATTATTATTATTTTCATCCTCAGTATCTATCTTTCTGGCAATGGGTTGTTCTGAAGTATATAGTGTGGGATTACTAATGCCTGCCTTAATACTTTAATGCTTTTTTAAGCACACGGTCAGTATTTGTTCTTAGCTATCCATGCATCTTCTCGGCACATTAGGTGATCTTTTTTTCCTTTACTTTTTCTTCAAGCATAAAATAAAGGAGGAGGGAAAGCGCAGACATCCTGTGTATTAAGTAGCAGCTCTTAATGACTATAGTGTATTAAGATTAACAAAAAAAAATAGAAAAAGTAGTACTAATTGTAAAAAGCTGTCTGGCTACAGCACACAGGATGCAAAGTGTTACACATCAGTACATTAGATTCTATTATTGTGATGGGTTGAAAAATTGCCCCCCAAATAAAATTGAAATCACCAGACTAGCTCAGAAGGTTTGGAAGTAAGATAAAGCTGTATTTTACAGCAAGCTAAATTTACAAGCATATATACAAAATATATTTACAATTATATACAATTATTTGCAAGTTAGAAATAATACAGAAATCAAATCCTCCCCACCCCGGACAAAGAAAGTCCAGAAGGGGCCAATGCCACCTTCTTCTCCCCCCAGATAGAAAACCAGCAAGGCTCACACGTTATCAGCAAAAGGTTAGTACATGGTGTGGAGGAGTCAGGGAGGCAAAGGAACAGCAACAGAACCAGAGCCCAGAAGCACAAGAGGGCAAGATTGTTTATACTNATAGAGCTTCAGTCCTTAACTTCCAGCTGGCTGAGTTCTAGTCTGGGTCATTTTACAAAGTGTAGGGGGGTGGGGAACTCCCAAACCATCACATTAAACTACTACAATTACACTTCTTGGTTTCAAAATACATACTAAGTACATTGGAATTAGAACAGAATATTAGTACCTAAATAGCGTAGGAGTTGTTCTCATCCTATTTTTGTGACAACATAAGTGGAGTGTTTTTACTAACATCCATGAGATGTACCCTGCTATAGAACTTACCCTGGATTCTCAAGACGGAGGTAATTTTATGTGGTGTCGTCTCATCAAGCACTGTAGGCAGTCTGCACACTGTTACAGAGGACACCCAGTCCAGTCTCTTAATGGAAGGGGCTTACTGCACCTCTGACTAGCAAAGGGACCTGTGTAAAAAGTGGGAGTAACAAGTGTAGGGACAGGTGATAAGCTGGGCAAGTTTTTTGACCCATGACTTTGATTCAACTTGTATCACCTATCTAATGAAGAATATGAATTCTACTCACGAGACTTTTTGCATGACACCAGTACTTACCTCTTCTACTATACGCTCCAGTCCCCTGAGGAGTTCCTGCTCCAGCACTGAAGTCCCTTGGTAGAACTAGAACAGGTATATCATGGTTAGGAAGGAAGAGCAGCAAAAAAATGAAAATAGGACTTTTTAAAGTGGTGCGACCCTGTTTTCCTTCTCAGAGCAATTGCAGACTTTGAATCTAGTGTGTTTGAAATACTTTTTTTTCCGGGATAGAAACTTTAACTTCTATCAATAGCCTAGCATGAATTGTTGATTTCACTTATGAAAAAGTGTTTAGTCTTGCTTCAAGCCTTCAGGAGTATTTCTTCCCCGTGCATGGAAGTATGCATTGGGAAGTATGGAGTATATTGCAGTGGATGTTAGTAAAACCAATTATTTCATGAAAACAACTGGTAAACTGCAAGGAAAAGGGAGTCCTTTCTCATTTGGTTAAATGAGATACTTAGATACCTTCACTTGCTCATTGTACCAGCACAGGTAACCTGGTACTGTTCAGATCAATGGGAAATATTTGCTGCAGAAGGGTAACAGCAGGAGCTCATAGCACTTGGTGTTTCTTCTCAGTGCCCTTTACCTCTTTCCAACTCTGAACTAGGAATGTCTTTAAAAGGTTATTGGGAAAGACTGTGATAGTGGAAGTGCAGAGATGTCTTCTGACAGGAGACTTCAGTCATCTCAAACATGATATACTTCCTTATAAAAGTAGAACTGAAAATTAGCAAACGTATGTTAAGCATTAGGTTTGATGCTCCACTGAGTTTAATCAGAATTTTAGCACTGAATTCCATTGAAATAGGCTCAGTAACACATTTAAGAAAAGGAGAAAGACAAGCTACCCTACATTCCACAATACCATTATTTCTTTATAGGGGCCATCTCCTGTAAAGTGCTGGGTATTGGGATGACACATGCCACAGAAACATGTAGGAAGACTGAGCCCCTGGAAAGCTTTTGAAAAGGATTATAAGTTTGAGTGGGGTTTTTTTTCCCCCTTTGCTTTATATTTGACCTGACCAACAAACAGTCACAGATCCTTTTGGCATTTCTATATGGATGAGGTACATTTTTTTTCCCTAAAGGTCCATATCTCACATACAGAGTAGACAACATGTAGGTTTTTTTTTCCCCTCCTTTTTTTTTTTTTTTTTTTTTTACAATATTGACAGTAAATTTTACTTAAACTGCCATGAAAGCATTGTACATTATATTGTTTCTAATAAAGCCATAGAAACTGTTCTTAGTAAGCTCTGTGGATCAATTTAAAATAACACTGCTTTTGAATTGCTGCAGAGGGCACATTCTTACCTCTTCACTTAGTTTTCCATTGCAGTGCTATATTACTGCTGTTACTCAGTTTGGGTAGCATTCAGCCTATTGTGGGTGCTAGAGGAACAAAAAAAGCAAGGCTTATCTTCCTGTGTCCTGAAGACCTGACTAGATGTTATGTTCGGATAAGGTATACTGGAAAGAAAAGAGTTAAGTCAAAAACTGTTCAAGGTGATGGAATTGTAATATTGGTAATGTAGTTCTTGATAACATAATGGCTTTTCTCTTGAAGCTAGGCACCTGAAAATAAAGATTGCAGTTATTTGCCCATTATCCTCAGTGTTATTAGATGCCAATGAGTAATTGGAATTGAGCCTCCAGGAGTTATATGACTGTAAACTAGGAGATATCTTAAGAAGGCATTTCTACAGGCCATGAAGACAACTTTAGGGGACCAGAACATGTTCAGCCACAGGCTGATAGAGAAATACAAAGAGTGCAAATGCAGGAAATGGGAAGTTAGATAGGAAAGCAGAAAACTTTATGATCTCTAAACTAAAGGACGACATATGTTGGGATCAAGAGTCATGGTTTATGAGGTTCCAGGTTATTCCAGAGTCCCTAAGAAAACTACAAAGACCAAGATCCATCCTGGAGGACAAACTGGTTGCCCCCAGATATCGTAATTATGTTATTCAACCCCATAATCCTGCAAGCACTTTAAAAGTGAGCAGCAAGGTCAATTCGTTCTCATTTCTCCCTGCCTCTTCAGCTTCTCCAGAGGGATCTTATTGGGTGACTAGGTAACCATATAGGAGGTACCTTGTAGACCAGCAGCCTTCAGGGCTGTGCCCTGTAGTGAATTTTGGCCTGTTTGGGGCCTAAATGGGGGATGGGGGAAAATGAGCACAGCGGTTTTGGTGCTGTTTTTTTGTTTGGTTGGGGGGAGGGGAAGTTTTGGGGGGGATTCTCATATATCTTGTATCTGTATTAGGTGTTAAGGATTCATGTATGCTGCATCTTTTCTTGCACATCTTTAAATACAACCTTTCTGCATTTTCATCTCCAATTCAGTGAGAGCATTATTATTTTACTGACCCGTAACATAGAATAATCTCAGTCTATTGTGCTCTCACACAAAAAACTATGACAACAAACCTTGAGTGTTGGCACTTATGACTAGTGAAATGTCACTAACTGACACAAAAATGTTTGGTTTGGGGGTTAAACTGAACCTCCTACATTGCAGGCAGATTTTCAAGAAAATTAGAAGCTGTGTCTACTTGTCCTGATAGCTGAAGTCAGCCTATATGCACTCTGCTTATTATTGCAGAATTAATAGGCATGCACATATATCTTGCTAGGCCACTTTGAACTATATTGAAAGACAGATGTTTTATTAATCTAATTCTGCTTAGACTACTTTGAACAAAGTTGTAAAGGAAATATTAAAATATTTTTGCTGAGATTATAATAATTTGTCTAACTAACATTAGTAAAGCAATAGATAATGGTGACAAATTACCATGGAATATTTTAGGCAATACTGATCAGGCTTACAAAGAACACTGAATGAAGTCGCTAGGGACTGCAAAGGTAAAATAAATTCCTTACTCTTAGATGCTGAGGTCTATCCCACAGTGAGTTGTAAGAACTCCTCAGAGATTTGTTTCATATGTCTTCCAGGTGAAAAGCAAACAGGGAAACAGTCACCATCATTTAATATAACAACAAGTTGCTCCAGGAGCAGTGCAATTAAGAAAGCCCAGAGTCCTGTAGATTTGCTTTCTATACCATTGGCTGTCCCTTCTCTGGAGTTAGCCTTACCACTTCTGTTCTGACTCCTATGGTTTGAGCCACCCTGACAAATCTCAGCTTTGCCTCCCTATGTCCCATAATTGTCTGCACAAAACTCCAGACTCTTTCAAGGTCCCAGAAATCTGCTCCGTGACAAGGTCCAAGCCAACCATGTGCTAGTTGGCCAGCAATGTCTGCAAAGTGTCCAGCACCGGCCAGGGCCCAAAATGCAATTAACTGGGTAAAATTTGCTGCATAAGTTTCCTCTCTGTGCCTTTTATCTTTGTTGCAATTTTATAGTATGTAGGGCCCTGACGATTTCTGGTATTGTCTGCTCTAAATTAAGCCAAATGAAGCTGGCTGAAATAACTGAAATAAGCCAACAGGTTTCAAACTAATCATGGGCAGCCTGCATGGACAGGCATAGATAGAGAGCCTTGTCTTAAGACATGGGCTGTGAATGTGTTGAACTCCCAGGGCCCCCAACTTTGAGAAAACCCTGGAGATGAATCAGCCAGTGCTAGGATTGTGCTTGATAATAGAGATGATCCTGTATTATGCAGTGCTCTATAGATGATCCAATCTCAGATGGGAAAACCTTTTGAAGGGACAGGTATTCTCTGTATTTTTGTGGCGATGAGACGCTCAGCACCCCAGGCTTTTGCACATCCAGAAACTGACTGCTGTTCACTTGCAGATAAGTCACACGTGGGCTGTAATTATGGTGTACTGGACAGCGTTTGCAGGGAGGCTGTGCCTCCCATGGGCAGCATGCCTGCCCAGATCCTTCTGTGCAGGCACCAGAGAATTGCCATTCTCATGTAAGATGTATTTATTCAGAATTGCCAAGGTCCCCAGGCCACGTTGTCCTTCAGTATTCATATGGTGGCTCTGCCACAGACAAGGCTGGCAAAATTTCGTCATTTCTTTATGAGGCCGTGCTTGAAATGGTGCAGTCACTGAAAGGGATTATGTTCTCTGAAGGGTGAGAAACCAGAGAGACATCGACAAGACAGGATAAACCCTGCATAAACTGCAGAGGAATACTCTTTTTTGTTGTTGTTTGTTATAAAGTGGAGTGAATTTGGGACTGGCCAGTTTAAAAATGAATGTGATGCAATTTTCTCAGATGCAATAAAACTGAGACATAAACCTGACCCTGTTTTTCAGTAGCACCCTATCCTCTGGCAGTGTCTCTATTCAGTGAAGGGCATGCTTAGGAAAAGATTCACGTTTCTGCATGGGTGAATTTAATGGTGCTGAAGTCCATCCCACTGCAGGACAGCAGTTAAGTACCTGCTTAACTTTCAGAAAGTACCTAAATACCTGCTGTAATCCATTCCTGAGGCAGATGAGCATCTCAAGTACAAAGACATCTTCCTAGAAATGAAGCTGCACTGAACCATATTTAGGAGGTTTAATTGTTGTTCAGTAAACAGGGTAATACACCATTATTAAAAGGGTTATTAATAGCTGTTGGATAACAATATAATAAATGCTTAANGCCTTAAACCAGCACAACCTGCAATTAACTTCTGTGTTGATTAGGGTTGTGCTACGCATTGGTGCTGCTGCAGAAGCTTTTGTACTTAAATGCATGTGTTGCCAAGGCTTGAACAGTCCTGTAGCCCGTTACCCTCTTCCAAAACCTGGCAAAACAGTCAACAAGATAGCAAAACTTTTCTAATGGGCTTATTCAGTTCCAAAGTACTGTGAAGGAGAGGAGAAATTCTTTCTAACCCTTGCAGTACTTACTTGGTTGGTCTGTAGATGAAACCCAGTCCTTGACTTGGATTTAATGCTTATTTACATGGCAATTGCTTTTATGCCCTAGAAGTGGTGCAACCCACAAAATGCCCATTATCCAAAATCAACCCAAAAAACATCAGACTCCTCACTTCAGCCTATGACCTTTAGTGACCATTACTTTCCTTCTTTTTAGGAACTTGCCTTACCCCTCAAATAAACATCCACACTCTGTGTCTATAAATTGTAGGGCTGAGTGGTTGACTTCTTGGAGTCCAAAAATTGAATGTGCCCTTGCTTCAATGGAATGTGGCTCACAATAAGCCAATGAACAAAGCTTTTCCATTTATGCACTAAGTCAAAGAATAGGGTGTTCAGATGATCTAATTACTTACCCAAACAGGACAAACAGAGTAGAAAAAGAAGGCTGTGGGTCAGATTTGGAATCTGTGTTATAGTACTGAAAACTTCAGGGTAATCAGTGATCCTACTTCATATTCCAATCTGGCTGTGTGTCCACTTAGCACATTAGTCCAAGCCTCAGAATCTGTAATCAGCAGCCTGCAATTAACTTGCTGTGTTTATACCCTTGTGATTAATCATAACACTCCATATTACTATTAATGCAAATGGTTACCATAAAATATTTCTTCATTAGTTCTGTCTGGCTGTTTTGTTTTTCCTCTTTCCTACTGGAAAAAAAATAATTACCCAGGAATTATACAATTAAGAATGTTTTAAATTAGTTCTATTAACTTGATTCATCTAATCAGTCTTTTGTTTCACAGTCTCCTTTAAGTTTTATCTGAGAAGCGTATTCTGCACCATTACTTCTTCAAGGACTGTTGTATGAGCTGTGTGTCCTCCCCTGGTGACTGTGCTATGTACATATCAGTGGGGGCAGTGCCATGTAAGGCTTTGACCTGTAAATGGGATGAGTGAGTTAGCTGGACGGTACTTGCATTTGAATTGCAGCCAACACTATTAGACAACCCCAACCTGAGCTGCATCCTCCCCTTGTAATGCTTCCATCTGGCATTGTCAGGCAATACCTCTCTGCAAAATGCCACAGTGTTACAAACCCAGCGTGCAATGGGCAGGAGCAGCCAGTTGGAATGACAAAGTATTGTCCTTCTCCTTCCTCTTCCTTATGGATGGCCTGCCAGGACAGATAGATGGATTTTGCTAGAGATGGGTGCAGTTCTGGTACAGGGATGGGCACTAAGCCCTGAGCTAGACCTTTTCCAGAACAGTATTGTAAATTCACACTGAGATGATAGCATGAAATCACCATATTGCAGCATCTCTACTTGAAGAATACAAACTCCATCCAGCAAAATTCCCTGCTTCCTACCCTCTCTTTACTTTTCTCTTTTTTTCTGTCCTCTTGCCAGTTTCTTGCCTTCCTCCTGCCCCTCACTCCACTTCTCTTTTCTCTTTTTTACCCGTAAGACAAAATGAAGTGCCTAGTGCATCTATATGAGTAACTTAATTATTTTAGAGATTGCTAGAAACCATAAGGCAGGTGAAAGGTCAAAAGGAAAGGCATGGCTTATTCTCTGTGTTTGGAAGTGTCTGGTACAAGAGGATGAAAGCAGAAGCAGGATTTACTTGATGCCTTCTCATGCCACATATTGGGAAGATTGCTCTAGAGAGTATTTAGTAATTCTTCAGACTGATTCTGGGCCAGCAGGCAAGGACCAGGAAGCATTTTATTCATATGTAGGCAAAATAATTTCTGTTGCTGCTCTTCTGAGCAGCGTTTGAATAAGACATTGCCTTTAGGTATTACTTGAATGCCAACAAAACCAGCATTTGATTTCCAGGAACTGAAGCTTTCTTAGAGCTCAAACAGCTTCCTGTCTCTTCCCTCTACAGTTTCTAAGTAGGACAAAACCCTATCTCTGTTAATGTTTGAAATAACTTAGGGAAGAGTTATGCTTTGAGCTTATGCAATACCTGGAAACCTTATGGGTAAGTTTTGTTCCCATTACACTGAGTTGAAGCCAAGTTGCTTAACATTTGTGGTTATTATTGGTTATTTCCTTGCATTTTGGTTCCTTCAGTCCTCTCATTACTTAAGCCAGACCTTTCTTGCTGGGAAAATGGGGTTAAAACTTTGAGAAAAAAATGCCCCTAAGTAAAATCTTTACCAATCACAGCAGTAACCTGAGACTTTATTAATACCAGTGACAGATTACAGAATCATAGAACATTAGAGGTTGGAAGGGGTTGAAAAATCATCCAGTCCAACCCCCTGCCAGAGCAGGATTGCCTAGAGTGTGTCACACAGGAACAGGTCCAGGTGGGTTTTCAATGCCTTCACAGAAGGGTACTCCACAACCTCTCTGGGCAGCATGTTCAAGTATTCTGTTACTCTCACTGTGAAAAAGTTTCTCCTGAGAAGTTTTTAACTAGAGGCTTGCCTCAGACATGCTGAAAAATGTATTTACTTAAGCAATTAAGAGTGGAGAGAGAGACAGAAGTAAGCAGTAACATTTGCAGGCAAGGCAAATTAGCTTGTTTGGTACCTGAACAGAACACCTGCTGTACCTCAGTGTTGTGATCTGATGCTGAGAGGCAGACATACACACAACAGCGGTAAATCTTTGCTTAGGGATGGCCAAAACCTCTGGGAGTAGTGAGACAACCAGCATTAATGCTTTGGCTTTCCTCTCAAAACACCTTTACTTTTCAATACCAGAAAAAAGTTAACTCTAAAGTGTTCTGCTGGACCTCATGGCAAACTTTATTGCAGAAGACCAACTAAACTGAACAGCTATGAGCCTGCCTCCATGCTCACCTCTCTTTCATTATGTTCTGTGCTTTCTTGTTTCCTGCCTTTTTTTTTTCCCTTTTCCTCCAGTAGCTTTAAGCTTATTAATTCCTGTCTTGGGGCTTCATCTTTTCCATCTCCTTCTCTTTGACTCTAGCTTTCTTTTTTTTTTTTTTTTTTTGCTTTGCTTCAGGCCTGACTAGTTTGTTCTTTTAATGTTTTCTTTAACACTTTGTTCCTGAAGGCAGGTTTTCCACACGCTCAGGGGTGCAGTGCAGATTGAAGAGGGGTGATTGGGGGTGGTGATTTCAGTGTTTGCTACTGCTTCCTATCCCAAGTCCCCCATCATTGCTGCTTCCTGTTCCTCACTTCCCCAAACTGTGCTTAGTGTTCTACCATTTTCTTGTGCCATCCTATAGCAAGTGGTCCCAGCTTGTTTGGTGGAAGGACTTGTAAGTATTCCTCCTGCCACCTGCTTCAGAGGAGGAGATGACATTGCTCTAGGAAGTCTTGATAATGCACAAATCAGCAAAGGCAAAGCTTCCTCATTTGGGGCCAGGGTGAGTGGGAAAGGGGCTATGAGCTCCATTAACACCAATGGTTATGGAAATGAAGTTTTGCTCCTTTAATACTTCTCTTTCTTTTGGTCTTTTCCATAGCAATGTTAATGGCTTGATTTTCTTCTCACCACTCCTGTAGAGACAGTCCCCTCTCCATTTTGTCTCTGTGGGATCTATTCCTCTTTGCTCTCGCAGCTTTTTCATTTTGCCTTTCAACCCAGTTTCCCCACAGAAGACACCCGAAACAGGAGATACGGTTTTGTTGTTATTATTACCTTATCTTTCTTTGCCCTACTTGGTTTGTTCCTTGTTTCCTCTCTGATTTAAGGCTTTTCTTTTTGCAACCCATTCTAGTAGTGTGATTTTACTCTTCTGTCATCTTTTACACTTGCAACAGTCAGGAAGCAGCCTGCAGACTAGGGTGAACTGCAAGTCCTCTTCTTCCGCATACAAGATGTAGGTAATTTGGAGATCACCTCAGCCACCTTACATACAGAAGATAGGAGCTTGGAGAAACAGTGCAGCTTTACTAGCCGTAAGGGCTCTGTTAATAATAACCTGAAAATGACACAGAAAAGCAGATTTCAGAGCGAGACTCGCTACAGCTCTATACTTCTGTGTAGTGCATGATAGCAAAAACAAAATCTGTTTTGAGTGTTTTGTCCTTACAGTACCTTAGTAGCAATTTAAATGGCTGCCCAAAGCTGAGGGCATGAGAAAGATAGGCATGACCCCTCTGAGGAGGTACTCTTGGTTACAGCTCTTCTCCATACTCTCCGCACTTGCAGAGATTTCCCCCCCCCAAGCTCCAGGCATCGCTGCTGGCTCATCTTTTCCAACCTCTGTGAATGTGCTACTGCTGCCCTTGGTATTTGCCACGTATTCTCTTGTCAGGTGATCACAGATGGTCTCGCTAATTTCCATGCTGCAGTGAGCATCAGAAGGGAAAATCATCTGTTCTCGGTGCAGGAGTTAGCTTCTTCATTTTGCCTCTCTCTTAGGAGAAAAGGCTGTCTGCTTCTGCTTTTTTTCTGTCTTTCCTGCTTTTGCTTTCCAGAGTGCCCTTTATTACAAGAGTGACTTGTATCAGCAATGCAATTCCTCCAGCAAACTCTGCTAATTTCAAGAATCTGTTGGTGCCGTTTTATTCTTGTCATGTCAGATGCAGTAATCCAGTTGGCATTCATGATTAGATTAGGAAAGACATGAAATACCTGCATTTGCAAAATTAGTGTGGATATTTACCAGTTGGCAGCTTGTTCTTTTGCTTCCTTCCCATCTCACTGCTGGAAGCCCTTAATCCGCTACTCAGATGTATAAGTTGACGCCTTGCTATGAATCAAGAAAATGTCTTTCTGCATTGTTAATTTCTGTGGCATGATCTCACCTCACGTTGTCTTCATAGACACGTGCCATAGCATAACCTGATGAAAGGCAACCTGTAGTCTAATAGGCAACAGGGAGTCAGCACACTGATGATGCCTCCCAGCAGCAGCAGCCTGTCTGCAGAGAGCTTTGCAAAAGGGAAAAAAAAAGAAAAAGATTAAAAAGGCCAGTTGGCTCACCTGCCTTCTATGGGAAGGTGCACAAAATCAGCACTATGATGTGAGATGTGTGTCATTAAAAGCCTGATGCTCTCTAAGGAAAATAATTGTCAGGGACCACTTTTGTTTTGTTCACTCCCTTTAGCGTGTGCCCAGGACCTGCAGAGAGTTAACAGCTAGAGAGCGCAAGGCAACATCCCAGCCTACAGCTCACCAGAGCAAGTTTCCAGAGCAGTGTGTGTTAATTGGATGGTGGAGACAAGGATTTGGAGTCTGAGAAGCCTCCTAAAGCCAGCACTCAAACTCCACCTGCATTTGAATTGTCTCTTTTTTCCTTTTTACATAAACAGGATTCCCTGAACCTTGTTCCCTGCATGTCATCCCTCTGCTGAAATCTTAAAGATGAAAGTTATCTGAGTGCAGAAGTTGGTGATTTTTACTACTCAGATGCAGATACCTCTCAACTTCCCAGCACTTTTGTAGGGCATTCACAACAGAAATAAGCATGCCTAGCCATGAAACTCTAGTTTATACTGGGAGATAATTCCTGCAGTTTAATTTCTTGCTCCCACTTCCTCCACACATGATCTCTCCTTCCTTCAAGCCCTGAAACTATCCCAGCTCAAATTCAGATCTCTTTCAGCATGCTCCTCCCTGTATAGACAAGAGTCCAAAAGCAAGAGCAAGAAATAAAAGCGTGCCTCCCATCCAGACCTCAGTTTTGTTTGCAGGAGGCAAAGGATGAATAGATGAGCCACAAAGCATGAGCCAGGGGCTGCTGAGGTGTTTGTTCTTCGGTACTAACCAGGGACATGTATTTCTAAGGCAGTAAGTCCCTTGTGAGGAAACACTGCTGGTAACACCTTTATGTTTAATCTGCTGGGATGCTGGTCTGAGCCCCATAACGTATTACGACAATGTCATACCAGAGTTACAAAGCTGTGTGCTCTTCTGGCAAGCAAATGTTTTCCCAAATATGCTGAAAGCTGCCAACTAGCTGTTTGTGCAGCTGAAACAATTCCAGGTGTTTTTTTTTCTTAGAAAAGTGGAATGAGAGTAGGGGAAGACAATTAAGAAAAAATAATCTACAGCTTCCCAGAAATTACCTAGAATTATCTCTTAGGAAGAGCATCAGGGGATGCTCTTTCCTCTTCTGCCTCTCCTGTGTCTTGCTCCTTCTACCACTCCTGAATCAGCTGCCCAGAGAGCTGTGCTTCCAGCCTGCCTGTGGCTGGATGAGCAAGGGAGCAGGCAGGCAGCCTGGCACAGTGGTGTCAGGAAAGGAGCATGGCCTTTACTCAGGGCAGGCTTTTCCCAGCCGAGGAATCATTCAGACAGATCAGGGCAATTGGCTGGTATTTCCCACAGCAAAAGCCTCTCAGTGCCTCATGCAGCCAGGATGCTAGATATTAAAATGTCAGCAACTGTGTTGCCTCCCTGGTGCACACTGGCAGGGAGTAGAAAATTGCACTTTCCCTCTTCACAATGGCCTTGGCAATAGGTGAGAACCTGGTGGGAGCTCATATAAGGTGTGGAGATGAGAACTGCATTGTTCAGGCCACGACAAGTCACCTTCTGTCTTAAAAGATGTGGGGTTCACCCTGATTTGGGTGAGGCAGGGTGCTGACAGGGTGAGCCTGGACACAAGAGGCTGTCCCGTGCTCACGGAGAGAAGCTCAGCTGCAGGTGCCATTGGTACCAGTGATGAATGTGTTCTCCCCAGATATATCTCCCCTCCAGCAGACACCACTCATCTCTGAACTTTCAGAAATGCTTTGGGTCCCCCTCCCAAGGGCATCCTTATCATAGAGTTGTGAAAATTGGAAGAGACCTCAAGGATCATCTAGTTCCAAACTTCACACTAGATCAGGTTGCCCAGAGCCACATCCAGCCTGGCAACCTGTTCCAGTGTCTCACCACCCTTATCATGAAGAACTTATTCCTAACATCTAATCTAAATCTACCCTCTTCTAGTTTTGCTCCATTCCCCCTAGTCCTGTCACTACCCAACATCCTAAAAAGTCCCTCCCCAGCTTTCTTGTAGGCCCCTTCAGATGCTAGAAGGCCACAATAAGGTCTGTCAGAGCCTTCTCTTCTCCAGACTGAACGACCTCAATTCTCTCAGCCTGTCCTCATAGCAGAGGTGCTTCAGCCTTCTGATCATCCTTGTGGCCCTTCTCTGTACACGTTCCAGCACATCCATATCTTTTTTGTAATAAGGGTTCCAGAACTGTGCACAGTACTCCAGGTGGGGTGTAGAGGGGGAGAATCACCTCACTCAACCTGCTGGCCACACTTCTCAGGATACAGTTGGCTTTCTAGGCAGCAAGTGCACACTGGCAGCTCATGTTGAGCTTCTCATCCACCAGTACCCACAAGTCCTTCTCTTCAGGGCTGCTCTCAAGCCAGTCACTCCTCAGCCTATACTGGTGCCTGGGATTACCCCAATCCGGATGCAGGGATTTACACTTGGCCTTGTTGAAACTTGTGAGGTTGGCATGGGCCCACTTCTCCAGCCTGTCAAGTTTCCTCTGGATGGATCTCTTCCTTCCTGTGTGTCTGTTGGCACCACACAACTTGGTGTTGGTGGCAATCTTGCTGTGCACTCAATGCCACTGTCCAAGTTGCCAACAAAGATCAGTGAGGTGCCACCCTGCTATTGTCCAGTCATCTAGAATGGAAAGATTTGGAGGAGTCCAGCCCAAGCTGTGACTGAGCAGAGAGAAGGAGAGAATGATGAATGTTAAACAAAACCAAAAATAAAAGCCTTTCTCAGTTTTCATATAGCTATGTTGACATATGAAAGCTTAGTGACAGTTTATTTAAAGCAATTCTGTTACCTATTAAATTGCTAAAGACCAAGCCCTTTGGTATTCATGAAGAAGAATTCATGAATTCCTTAACAGTTAACTGTAAAAACGCAGCAATATGCTGAATGCATATTGTGGGGAGAAAAGAAAATTTTTAAAAAAAAGGAAGAAAAAAATCATAGCAATATTTTCTTCTGTTATTTTCATTCCAAGTTGATTTCATTGCTTTGGCAGAGGGCTAACAACTGTAACCCTACACTGCTATCATGAACTGCATTTCTCTTTCTCAGAAGCTCTCATCCCTCTCAGCAGTTTCCCCACACCACCACAAAAGAGCACATAGAGTTGCCTAAAAACATTTGCAAGAGCTAAGCTAGGAGAAAGGCAAGGTGCCGTGGGAGTGCCAGGCATGGAGTTAAGAGTTAAAGTGTGCTTTTGTGTTGTATTCCTGGTGTGCTGGATTATTCACACTCCTGCTACACAACTTGAAATCGAGGGTGGTAAAAACAAGATGTTCAAAACCAATCTAGATGATTTCTCAGGGGCTGCTGTATAAATGTGATAACCATCACCAGTGAGAATAAAGCAAACAGCAGGAAAAAAAGTAAGCAGCCTGGTCTTTGGTGAATTCACTCTGAGTCTTATGTGTCAGGAACCATTGTGCTTATCATCTGAAATCTGACTCCCAGCCTTATCCTGGCTCTCCATCAGCCCTTGGACTGCAGTGAGCAAACTTCTTCTGAAGGATTGTCGGTTTGTAGCCAGTGCAGGCAACGTGTCTCTGTCAGGAACAGTAATGCGTGTCGACAAGTGCACATTAATTTTAGATTATTCATCCTGACAAGGCTGTTGATTTGGAGGTTTGCTGCAGCTATTGGTTTAAACAGGCACAGAAGGAAGCTGGAGGCATGAACAAAACCCAAAAGGGGACTTCTGGGAGGGGAGCTAATATCCTGATGAAAAGTCTTCCTAAATTTGTCTAGAGCTCAGCTTTGAGCTTGGAAAGCTGAAGCGAAATAGAGATGTATTTCAAGGTCTAGCAGCACGGGAGATGTAACCATAGCAATTTAACTTATTCAGGCTGAGGCAGGAAGAAGCAGGATCGAGTTCCTTCGGTCCTTTTATACAGGAAATGCTTCATGTATGATAAGGGATGAAGGAAAGGTTGTCAATGAGTGAATAAAGGGAATTCTATAAAATCCATGCGGCAGGAGGTTGTCCTGTGCTCCACAGCTGCTGGGAAGGTATCCCACTCAGTGAGTCCTCACAGCCAGAGCTCACAAAAATGCTATATTAGATTTTACACCCAACAAATTTCATGGTAACCCTTCCCCCCCACACAACTTGAAAGAAGAAACAATTTTGCTTTACATCATGAAGATGAGCTCTGTGAAGGACTTCTCTCACAGAAGCGTATGGAGAGCTGCATCTCTCTGGTGTGTAGATCAGAAGGGCCTTCATCTCAGAAGGAAATAATTGAGTATGCTAGAGGAATTTTCTTTAGCATGTGCAAAGCATCCTCATCTGCTGTTTGCTGAGGAAAATACATGTAACTGTTTCATTGCCCACCAAACTCCCTGGTATCCCTGTGCACCCAGGGCCATGGAACACTTCATTGAGTTGCTATCATGTCAAGTGATGCAAATACATTCATAAGACTTTGGAAGTAACTTCATTAATTACCCATTTTCATGGATCATGAGTCATTTAAAGAAAAAAGACTAACAAGCAATTGATAAAATTATTGAGCTCCACTTCATGCTGCTGAAAACCTTTCTGAGTTGTTACCTTGAAGCCAGTAAAATTAAGTAACCTGGTCAGCATCTTCAAGAAATATATAGCATGTCAAAGAATAAAAGTGTCTGCTCACCTCAGGAGCAAGAAAAGAATGTATATAAGAAGTTGGGTGGGAGACACCATGTACTCAGATTACATTATTTGCTTTTTAAAAGATGCAGGCAAATATAAATCTAGGTGAGTGTGATAGCATTGATGTGCCTTGCTCTTACAGTGAGGAACTCCATAGCTGTGGGGCAGGAGTCTGATTCTGTACCTCTTCCCATCAATCATCACCATTTGCTTTACTCCAAAAACTATTTTAAGTATGCATTGCACAACTACAGGCACAAAATTCTTTATCATTTGATAATCACAGCTTAATGGTCTTCAAATTCACATAGACATTATTTCTTGGCCTGCATAAACTGTTATTAAAATAAAATTGTAGTAAAATACAACATATCTGAGATTTCCACTCCAAAGGTACAAAGAGCTAAAACTGCTATACTCTTTGAAGTTTCAGCAGCAGGCAGACTCCATTCCAGAGGTCTGTTTGATGTTCTCCTTAAAGGAAGGATTTAACCCCTGGATGGTTAGTATTCGCAGCAGTGGTTATTTTGGTGAATTTGGAACTCTGTGTGCCAGGTGTGCCAGACTTTGGACCCAGGTTTCATTCATTCTTACAGATGTGCTACCTCCCTGTACCCAGGGTTGGCAGGGAGAGATGTTGAAGTCGTGTGCTGCTGAGGTTAGTAAATGTCAGCGCTGTGAAGCCTGTGACAATCAGGTCTTAAGTGACTGATCCTGCTGTAATTTTCATTGTGAGTACCAAAACTTAAAACAGTGATGATTTTGGCCTGTTGGCTACTGATGACAGGGTATTTTCCTCAAGATTGTGTTGCTGCCTCTTTAGCATACTCCTCACCTGGAGCACCCGCACTATTTAAGCTCTGCTTTTCTCTGCAGCAGGGACACTGCCAGTGACTGTGGAATTAATACCAGAGACAGAAAATGGTTAATGAACCTTGACACAGAGCTAGCTTGTTGGGAGGTGCATCTAGGTGCATCTAAGTTGCCACTTGGAAGCACTGGTGTCTCACAGTCACATGCAGCCAAGTGGTTGGCAAAGGCAAGGGGTGTTTACAGTCTGGTGGACTTTCATAACAAGACACAGAGCAAGGTGTGTGCAGCTGCTGCAACAGAGGATGAGCAGTCCAAGTGAGTAATCGACTAAATAACATCAAACGTGGCAATGCTCAGTCCTCTGAATTCAGGTGCAAAATGCAGGCTGAGTTACTGAACCTGCTGCTACTCCCAGCAGCAGCTCTAATCTGGGAAGCTGTAACATGATGTGGTAGTTACAGAGTTAACACTCTAGTTTCATTCGAAATTTTAAATAAATAATTGGTTTGGATGCAGAAGAACAACGATAAGACAAATCTATATAATTTCAGTTGTTCATAGTCTGCTGTATAAACAATTCTTTTCCCTTGCCTTTCTGCTTCCTCTTCACTCCTCCGTCCTGACTGAATTCTGCACTAACCTTGGCTGACTAGATAACAGTTGGGGCCTTTCTGGTTTTCTGTCTGTGGTGGCTGTTGGTCCCTTCTTGGCTTTGTCCAGGGAGGGATTTCTGTGTGATTTCTCAATTGTAAATAATTGTAAATATCTGTAAATATATTTTGTACATATGCATTGTATTATATGCTTGTAAATTTAGCTTGCTGTCAATACATACCTTCATTTGCTTCTAGGCCTTCTGAGCTAGTCTGGTGATTTTACGTGGGGGTAATTTTTAATCCACCACATGTGCTTTCCCTCATGCAAAGCTTACCAACCACTTGCAGCTGGCCTGACTTCTCAATCTTAAGAAACTGATTATGGCAGCATGTAGTGTTTGAGCTCCTGAGCACATTTGTACCACTGCCTTAACTTTATTTTCTTTTCACATGCAGAACTGTGTTGCTTTCCTTTTCTTCCTCTTCTGTCTGCCCCAGTGGGCATCCTGCGTGCACAGGTATATGCAAGGGATGACCAGGACTGTACTGTGACTTGCAGTTTATTCTCTTAGAAAGAGGGCTCGAGGGACAGGCAGTTTCCCCTCAGACTGCAACAGATTGTGGAGAGGGTTATGTGGCATATTTGATTAATTTGAAGAAAATTTTAAGTCCTGATCAATGTCAGTTAACTAATTTTAAAAAGTTAGGGCTTGTGAGTGCAGTAGCATTGCAAGGTGTAAGTGTGAGGTTTGTGGGCCCTTCTTTTGCTCCTTAAGAAAGGTAAAGGGAAAAAAAACCACACTACAGCTGCAAGTGGAAGAGGATTTTGTGGGATGGCCTTGAAATCAGATAAACTTTGAGTAAAATCTGAGTAAAGAATTCTTTGTCCATCACCATTCTGTGTTCTCAGATGCCTTACTAAGTCTTTTACACACCAGTGCTTACAGGAATTTTTGTTTTCCTTTAGCCGTAGCTGTTTCACTAAGACTAAATTACAAACTCCAGGATTTTCTAATATTTGAGTGTGCTGTAATTTCAGTGGTCATCCTTAATCTTTTTCCCCTAGCACAGCTCTTCTTCTCATCAGCTTAATATTTAAACTGGATTCATTTTTTATGCCTTAATATGCAAACACATTTATGTCAAAATTGATTCAATATTTAAACTTGTTCGGTTTCAAACACATTTTATGCTTCAGCTGCTTCAACTTGTAGATTATTTCAAACGTGGAATCAATTCCAAAATTAAGTAGGTTTAAATGTTCAATCAATTTATTTTAAACTATGTCTATCTTTGAAAGACCTGTATTGAGAAACGATAATTTTTTTTTGACTAATGCTTTTGCAGTTCATGGTACGTCAGCAGTTTGAAAGTCTCTGCACATATGGCTGTTCATAATGTGCCTAAAGTTTAAGCAAGTCTGCTATATCATATAGAAAATGCCAAATATGTTGTACCCTGTGCTGAATATGGGATGTAGACAGGCTAACCTCAGAAACATATCTGTCTCCAAAAATGCTTGTTGAAAATTTAGGATAAAAATCTATCCGCCTGTCTATATAAATACATTACATAATGCCCTTGCATTTCCAAATGTTAACTGTGAATCTAAGTTGAGGTTGTAGAATGTCTTGGACAGACGGAAATGGGATGTGGCAGTGTGTTAGCTAAAAGGGAAAGGGATTTGACATCACCGCCATTGAGAGGATCTCAGCCATCTCAGTAAATTCTCTCCTCTGTATGAGAACCTGCATACTCTGAACCCTCAGAAAAAGTATTGGGTGTATATTAGGAAGTAGCATCTTTGTGTCCTGTCACTGTTGGTCCACTGTGTAAAACAACCAAATAGTATTTGGAATATCGATTGAAAGCAAGATTTCAGACTTTCAGGTGAGTAGCTGTCACCAATTAAGGTTTCAGGGCAAAACCCCCACAGGACAGAATTTGGACTACCCCCTTTTCCTCCTCCCTCTCCCCTCTCAGGGAAGAAATAGGCAGAGGAAGTAAGGGGCAAAGAAAAGGGCTTGGATGGAATTGGAAGTTAAGAAAGTAATGGAGTCCACCATTGGTATATTTTCAGACGATACCAAGTTGGGAGCAAATGTTGATCTCTTGGTAGGAGGGCTCTGCAGAGGGACCTTGCCAGACTGGATAGAGGTGCAGAGCCCAGCGGCATGAGATTTAACAAGGCTAAGTGCAGGGTTCTACACTTTGGCCACAACAACCCCACGCAGTGTTACAGGCTGGGGACAGAGTGGCTGGAGAGCAGCCAGGCAGAGAGGGACCTGGGGGTGCTGGGCGACAGCTGAACATGAGCCAGCAGTGTGCCCAGGTGGTCAAGAAGGCCAACGGCATCCTGGTCTGTATCAAGAATAGTGTGGCCAGCAGGACTAGGGAAGTCCTTCTGCCCCTGTACTCAGCACTGGTTAGGCCACACCTTGAGTACTGTGTCCAGTTCTGGGCCCCTCAATTTAAGAAAGATGTTGAGGTGCTTGAACATGTCCAGAGAAGGGCATCAAGGCTGTTGAGGGGGCTGGAGCACAGCCCTATGAGGAGCGCCTGAAGGACCTGGAGAAGAGGAGGCTCAGGGGGGCCCTTATTGTTCTCTGTAACTACCTGAAAGGAGGTTGTAGCCAGGATGGGGTTGGTCTCATCTCCCAGGCAACCAGTGACAGAATGAGAGGACACAGTCTCAAGCTGCACCAGAGGAGGTTTAGGTTGGATGATAGGAAAAAATTCATCACAAGAATAATGGTCACTGGAATGGGCTGCCCAGGGAGGTGGTGGAGTCCCTGTCCCTGGACGTGTTTAAAAAGAGACTGGATGTGGCACTTTGTGCAATGATTTAGTTGATTAGATAATGTTGGGTGGTAGATTGAACTTGATGATCTCAAAGGTCTTTTCCAACTTGATTGATTCTGTGATTCTGAAATTTTAACAGATAATAAAAGGTACTAAGGGAAAAGGGATGTACAAAGAGATTGAGAGAAGTGATATATATATAATATATATCCAGAAATATATAAAACCTGATTTTGGATGGCAGTGTATTTCCCCACAACACATGAATGCAGGCCCAAAACGTGGATGTAGGCTTGACTGCACCAAGGGCTCCAGCAAACAGCCACAGCTCCCAGCCCAGGCAGAAAGACAAAAGGGAACAGAGAGCGAGCACAAAGGAACTTCCTGTCTCCTTAAATAGAGGATAGGCAGGAAGGGGGATGGAATAACAAGACCACAACAGTATCCTAACCACAGAGCTATAAAGTCCCTCTCATTTATCTTTGGTACTCATGTATGCTTAATTATTTATGCAAAGTGGCATGAGCAATTAAAGGTAACACATAACCAAATTTCTTATGACACTCTGGCTTTGGAAGTCCAACCTGAAATCTCTTCTTTTAGTATTTTGAAGCAAGAGATAGGAAGCCTGTTTTCCTACTTCTTTAAGTACATGTAGAATGCTTCTAAGTGTATTATTACAGCTTTAATTTTTATTGATAGCAGCACCTAAATCTCTCTTCAGTGAAAGTGAAGAGAACAGGAGGAGGAAGGGTGAGATGAGATATTTTAATTGATTTTTGTCAATTTCAACGATAAGGAATGGAAAAGTAAATATGGCATGAAGTATTGTTTTGTTTTCATTGTTAAGAAAAACCCTCTCAGGAAGACTTAATGCTTTGTAGCTGTTTTTTTTATCTAAGAGTAGAAGAACAAAATCTCCATATTTTTCATCTGGCATGACTTTGTAGTATTGTAAGAGATAAAAATTCCTGAATAGCTGCAAAAACCTTTGTGATTTGATGCACAAGTGTTATGTTTTTTATGGTAGTTGGGGAAACACTTTACTATGTTTTTATCTAGTTTGTATAAATTACCAGAGGTATTCTGCTTCTGTTGTTATGGATCTGGTGTTTTTAATGACTATTAAAAGAGAAAATGTTAGATTATTGTCAGACAAGTGCATGAAAGTTTGCTGATGCTTTTCAGGAAGACTTCTCCTTGCAGCAATTACGTCCTTCAGAGAGTGCTAATTTTGCACGTGCTGTTAATACATTGCAATCCAAACCAAAGACCAAAAAAAGTGCTCAGTTAAATTACTTCTGAGGTTGGTTATAATGAGTGAAAGTAGAAAATAGTTAGAACTTTGGCTAATTTTCAAGATTCCTATCATTTAATAATAGTTTTGTTCTTCAAAGTGAAATGTTGTGTAACATCAGTTAATGATGTAGATGAGGTCTTTTTTTTTTTGTTCTCTTCAAATTAAAATTTCTGAATTGCGAACATTGGAATGCTGGCTGGAGCACACATATTAGCTGCTTTCACTTCAGTGCCATTTAATACACATAAGTATTATCAGCACAATAGTATCACATTAAAAACTACATACACCTGGCAACATCATCTGTAAAAGCAAGAAGCAGGTTTCACGTTTGCATAGCTTTCTGGTTTTGCATAAACTGAGGTTTACAATATCAGACACATTTTGTTTAAAGTTACACTTGAGCAAAAACATGTGTAGCAGAAGATGATTGTATATGAGTTTAGGGGGTCAGAAAAGCCACTACACAAAGACACACACATGCACACACACACTCCTACTGAAAAACTAAGTTCCTAAGTCACATTTACATCTTTCTGTCATTTGTAGCTTATAGTCACTTAAGGTACTGCTGACTGTTTTCTTCCTATGACAGCAACAGTAAGCCAATGAAAATATTCAGGTGCTCAGCAGTAGCAGAATCAAGTAGAGGTTGAGAAATACAGCCAGTATCTGGGCAGATGACAAAAACAACCTGAGGCTGCATCTATCCTAGTTAATTAAACATACCTAAAACTGCTCTCTGGCACTCAGAACAGTAGGCATGAAAATGCCCACGAGACTGGGGACTATTTTGACAATCTTGAAAGACAACAGCCATCCACTGCCCTGGTATCTTTATTTCATTTACTCAAGTAAAGACAACCTAAAGTTCACATCCAGAATTTCCCTTCTCAAGCCATATCCAAAACTCCAACATCAGTACAGGGTACTGCTCATGGTTTCCTGCTTGTTGCCAGAAGCAGTGTTGCTCTTGGGATTAGTAGTTGCCATTTCCATGCAACTCCCTTGCTAATGAATGCAACAGTGTAGCCCCTGGATGCAGCTGGGTTGTCCCTCCACTGCACCAACCTGCACCTTAGTTTTCCTGGGTCATGTTATGTGCAGGAGCAGCTTAGCTCATCCAGGGTTCAGGCACAGCTTTATTTTTAAGATTCAATTCACTGTGTTGGAGGCTGATGAGGAGCTGGGTCTACAGTATCAAAGGTAGGCCTCTCAGTATAGCCAGGAAATAGAAGCAGCAGAGCATGGTCCAGGAGTAAGTGAATGGGCTGGACTTCCAAAGACACAATCCATGTTCCTTTGGAAGAACAGGCAGCTATTGGAAGCTCTGCCTGTTACCTGGTGAGGAGGAGTAGCCTTAGTGTGATGTCCAAAGTCTGCTTTGATGTAAGAAAAGGATCATAGAATCATAGAATAGTTTGGTCATCTAGTTCACCCCCCCCCTGCAGTGAGCAGGGACATCCTCTACTAGATCAGGTTGCTCAGAGTCTTATCATATTTGACCTTCAATGTCTCTAAGAATGGGGCCTCAACTACCTCCCTGTGCAACCTGTTCCAGTGTTCCATCATCCTCATAGCAAAGAACTTGTTCCTAACATCCAGTATAAATCCACTCTTCTCTATTTCAAAAGCATTGCCTCTCATCCTATCACTGAAGGCCTTTGTAAAGAGTCCCTCTCCAGCCTTATTGTAGGCCCTCTTCAGGTACGGGAAGGTCATTGTTAGGTCTTCCTGAAATCTTCTCCAGGCTGAATAACTCCAGCTCCCTTGGCCTGTCCTCGTAGCAGAGGTGTTCCCTTTTCATGGCCTTCCTCTGGACCCACTCCATCAGGTCCATGTTACACCTGTGCTGAGGGCACCAGGGCTGAATGCAGTACCCCAGGTGAGGTCTCACCAGAGCAGAGTGGCAGAATCACCTCTCTCAGTCTGCTGGCCATGCTTCTTCTGATGCAGCCCAGGACACGACTGGCCTTCTGGGCTGCAAGTGCACACTGTTGGCTCATGTTCAGCTTCTCATCCAGCACTATCCACAAGTCTTTTTCTGGAGGGCTGCTCTCAATTTCATCATCCCCAAGCCTGTATTGGTATCTAGGATTACCACAACCTAGTTGCAGAACCTTACAGTTTGCCTTATTGAACCTCATGAGGTTCTCCTCAGTCCACCTCTCCAGCCTGTGCAGGTCCCTCTGGATGGCATCATGTCCTTCAGTCTTATCAACTGCATCACTGAGCTTGGTATCATCTGGACACTTGCTGAGGGTGCACTCAATCTCACTGTTAATATCATTGGATATTCTCAGGATGGCAATACTCAGTTCACTGGTGAAAAAACGTAATTAAGATGCAATCTGAAAGGAGATCAGAAAAGTTATCTGCATGTGGGCACTGTGAGAAATTAGGAAATGGAAAATTTGCTAACAATCACTGTCTGATTTTATGTGAAATACTCTCTGTACCTCCTGCTGGCATGAAGGGAAATAAAACTGAATTCTGTGTTGGTTTCGATGGGTTAACAGATCTAGAGGCTCAATGGTGTTAACATGACCTTGTCAGTGGAGAACATTAGACAATTAAATACATTCATGGTTTTGACAGAGAAATTTCAGTGTGCTTAATACCATGGTAAACAACTAGCTTAAAAATCTATCATCCTTTATTAAAGATGCAAAATAAGAAGAGAAAAAGATTAATGCATCTGACATATAAACAGTGAAGTAACTTGTTTTTAGCAATATACCACATTTCATTTGACTTTAGCTGTAGAGAGACCATTTGGCAACCATTTGGCTGATATTAGAGATGATAGTAATTGTTCTTGTTAAGGAAATGACAAAATGTCATCTGATTGGCACTGTTTTGACACATCTTGGTTCCCTGAAGACAAGACAAAAAAAGGGCAAAACGTGCACCAAAGAAGGAGCAAAGATCATGAAGGACAGAAAAAATGGGCTTTGATTTCTGAGTCTGGCTCTTGCAGTGGTACTTCTAGAGAACAACAGGCATCTCACATACTCCTCTTAGCCCTTTCAAGAGCTGACATTTTGGACTGACATTGGGCCGACTTGCTGGTAGCTCCCTGTTCAGTGACATAATCAGTGTAGCAACAAAAGCCGTCATCTTAGCCAAGCACATCCAATTCAGAAAGTCACAGGCACGTAAGAAAACGCAACAAATGCTGCACGAACATCCAAAAAGCGAGTATGAAAAAACAGATGTGGACTGACATGAAATATGGCATAAAACGAAGAGAGAGAATTAGGAATTTGTTCATTACACAATAGACAGATCTTTGCTAGAAGTTGTCCTGTGGCAAAAGAGGTGTTGATGGTCCTCTGTAGCCCTCTGATGCTTCCTTGGCCAAATCTTACAATTTGCAGGGATTGGGGCAAGTAAAGTCCTACAGTGTCTAGGTGAATCCTGTGATGACAGGAGGCATCCTCATCACATAAGTATCTGCTTACTTGTATTCTTGGCCTTAGCATCTAATTGTACTTCCTTCTGATCAGCTTTAAAAATACTGCCCTTCCAAAGGATATGGTAGGTCGAGTAGCACATCCACTCAATTTTGTTAGCTTCTTTGCCAGCACACCATGTTTTTTACCATTGATTTCTGGTCAACAGAATGATCAGCCATGCATACGGTCACAATAGTCTGAAATTATAAAAGTGTGGCTGTTTGACCTAGATTTCTTGCTCAGACATAAAAATTAGTTACAGAGAAACTTAGAAAAGTGGAAAAGTACTGGAGTCCTTGAGTGAAGAGGTGAACGTTTCAGGGATAGGCCATAAAGTGGCAACAATGGATAAGTTAATACCATTTCATTGAAGCATCGAAAACTTTACATCTGGGAGCACAGCTTCTATCTGCCCTTTGCTGCTTTTGCTGCACCTGCTGCTAATTTTGCACAGCACTGTTTTGGCTGCAGCATTGCTGTTTTGCCACCGCTTGTCCCCATCCTCGTCTTCTCTAAGGTTACTGTATTCTGTAGTAGCTTGTTCTGGCTATACTTGTTATATTTAATATAAACTGTAAAAATACAATTTCATTTTTCTGACTTCCCAAATTCTGAGTTGTAGTGAATTTACTCTCTCTGGGTGTATAGTAAGTTGTTGGGGGAGGGATCCACTCTAACCCATCATAACAGGTTTAGAAGGGGCAAGCCGGATACCTGAATCTGTTCTAACCTATATTTTGATAGGTGAATTATCAAGTAAATAAAACATTTATTTGTATTTTTCCAGTACTGTAAGGCTGAGACACTAAGTTCCTGAGTCCATGTACTTTCTTCACAGATTACCTGCATTGATGTGAGATCTAAAAGGCAGATCAGCTGCAACAGCATGTCTGTATTTCTCACAGAAAGCTTCCATGACCCAGAAGATCCAAAAGAATTAGACTGAGATGAGCATGGGAAATGTTAAAAGCCATCTATCCTAACTTGCAATATATATTTATGAAATGCACAATGCATTAGGTGATCTGGGCTGCTATTTCATTAACTATATGTTTTGAAAAGAGATTTTTCTTTGTCTTTTAAATAGCTCTTGTAAGAATAAAGAATATCATTACATCAAAGGAAATATTCATATAACCCAAAAGATCTGACATAAGCCCTCAGACGACAGGAAAACCTGTAGACAGTATTAGGATTCTGTGCCTACCTCTAGCCATAATGCAAATCAGTAAAAAATTCCAACAAAATGTCATCTTTTGTGCTATAATTCTGTGACAAAAGGACCTGAAGGCAGACAAAGTGAATACGTCCAGCTGATCACTTTTCACAACAGTAGCATTGTCACTGAAATATTTTTTACATGCCATGATACGTTACCTCATAAAGCAGGGTTTTATACCTCTTAGAGACACATTCATGCAAAAGGAGACCTTGAGATACACTTCTTCCCTTCAAAGATGGCCTTGGGATGTTCTGTCCTGTGGAAACCTTCCTCACCTCCTTGACATTATCAGAGCCTCCTGCCACTGTTGCCTCTGCTGCTGGCGACAGTTTTGTACTTCTTATATTGCCAGTCAGCTCCTCTAGCAAGGATATGAAGGTGGCATTGAATTTGAGATGCAGTTGTGTCTTCTCAGCCTCTGTCTTGTGTTAGGAGTCAATAGTGTATAGCAAATTGCCTAGGAACGGAAGTGCTGCGTTGAAGCAAATGTGCAAATTATCACCATGCACCATGTACAGGTTGAAAAATCTACTGAGTTCTTAAGAAGGGGCACAGATAAGAAATAAAAAGGCTCCTGTTCATATATAGTGGACAAGCAGAACAAAGTGTACAGCACTTTGGATGCTGTTCTTTGTTTCTTTAATTTATATATTAACTTTTAATTCTATGAGAGAAAAGAACAACCTTGAATTCGTATTTTTGTTTCTTTTAAAATGAAAGAACACATGCCAGCTGTAATAAAAATTCTAATAAGCTAATAGTGAGTTGTCAGGATTTTTTCTAACCATCAGATTTTATGGGCTTGAGAGTTAAGTAATGAAGAAGGATCAATGTAGACAAAGAGATCAGTATGCCTTGCATGCACTGTTTCCTAAGTTCTGAACAAACTTGTGGAGTTGTCTGGAATTCTTCCACTTTAGCACTGTATTTTGAAAGCAATGGAAAAATCATAGCCATGCAAAAAATGTTCTAAAAACAAACATGAGCATAATTTTTTCCCTTCTCCTCCAAAATCAAAACAAAACAATGCACTTGCTTCAGTTGGAAAAAGAAGGTTTGCATGTGCTGTTTAGCCCAGCAGAGAGACTAGTGATGAAAACTAGTACAAACACAGAGAGACTATCATATGAAAAGAGCGAAAATGTATAAGCTGTTTAGTCTGGAGATTAAACAAACATGGGGCATAATAAAAGCATACTGAGTAGTGAGTAGAGGAAGCAGCTTGGGGACTCCTAATTATCTTCTCTCTATAGTGCACAACTAACTACTGAAAGGAGATATATTTTTTACCCCAAAACATAGTTGAATTTGATATTCATTCCACTAGCTATCACTGAGACCAAGGCTCTACTAAAAAATGCTAAAAGGTAGAAATGTGTATGCACATCAAGACTGTCTGTTGCTACCCTGGGTCAGCTTAAGAATTGATCATAAAGCCATATTCTTCCCAGAGGAAGCCAAAGACTAACTTACTTTTGATGTCCAAGTTGTTTGGCTATTGTGGTTACAGCATTTTTTTCATACTTCTGGAACTTTTTACCAGCCACTGGCAGAGGTGGGAGCCCAGGAGAAAGCTGCACTGGCTCAGCAGCATTTTTACACCTCTGTAATGGATGTAAAGCAGGACTGTAAGATCCAGAGGCCACCCCTGTATGAATACAGGATCAATTATACCTCCAGTTTAGCCTGATTTTAAATATGTTTGGGAATAGAGTTACAAGAGCCTCCCTGAGCAACCTGCTGCAATGTCTGATGAGCCTTTGTCCTTGCAATGTCTCCCTCGCGTCTGACTTGATTATTCCTCACTGGCAAGGAGGCCTTCTGCATCAGCTGTCCACTGTGGGCTCCAAGAGTGGGTTGTGCCTTTCTTCTTCACAAGCCGCTTTTATGTATTTGATGACTGTTATGATGCTGCCTCCTTCTTCTTCAGGCTAATTAACTGCAGGCTTTCCTCTGAAGTCACATTTTCCAGACCTCTAATTTGCCTCAGTGCTTCCCTTTGCCCTCTCTCCAGATGAGTCACACGCTAGTTGAAGTGTAGTGCCCAAATCTGGATGCAGCCGCACGTGCAGCCATCTCAGTGCTGAGTATAATGAGAAGGGCTGTTTTACCTGATGTCTTGCTTTTCCCCATTCATCCCACTATGGCATTCTCTTTTCCTGTACCTGCAGAACATTTTGAGTCCTGTTTGGTGTATGGTCTGTTACAACCTCCAAGCTTTTTCACCTAGAACTGCAAGTTGCAAATCATTTCCCCCATACGTACATAAGCAACTTATCAACCTTTCCCCCTCTCAGATTATATCCAGTGTAAAATAAGAAATGGGGTACCCATTTTGAGTAACTAATATACTAATGAACAGGATAATATAAGGAGGATAATGGGTCACTTGAAGAGCTCTTGTTCATTCATTTCTGAGCGTAATTTAGCATTCAGTATTTATTACAATAGCAAATCATTTACATGCTACATCCCATGCTGAAGTCTGAGTTTTCTGTGACTGAGAAGCTCACAACATTTAGCAGTATTGAAGAATTTGGTTGTGTGTGAATTTACAAAACAAACTCTTATGCAGTTTTCACAGAAGTCAGCAAGAGTCTTACGGAAATATGTGATCTGACTAGCTAACTTCCTTCAGGAGTTGATCATTATTGATATTCTAGAAAAGATAAAATACACAAATGTATCAAATCATTGACTGGTTTGACCCAAGTATTAGCAAAGGTTTTGTCACTGATACGACAGTGATTTATAGAACAATGTAAATTCTCAGTTACTTTAATGAGACTAAAATCGTATTCAAAATGTTATGAATGACCTATCAAGAGAATAATTTGATTACCAGATTACTATCTTCACAGTATCAGTATCACATTATCACCAAGGTTGGAAGAGACCTCAAAGATCATCAAGTCCAACCTGTTACCACAGACCTCAAGACTAGACCATGGCACCAAGTGCCACGTCCAAACGCGCCTTGAACACCTCCAGGGACGGTGACTCCACCACCTCCCTGGGTAGCCCATTCCAGTAGTGAATGACTCTCTCAGTGAAGAACTTGATGTGACACTTTCACGTTACAATAATTTATAAATAATTTCCAAATGCAATTGGTTTTACTAATTTTATATATGTTAAAATTTCAGATATTCATAGAGAAGAGTCCTAAATTGTAGCTTTTCTTTCTAAATTACAGAGTTGTGTAAGCTGTGAAGAGTGTGAGATTTTCTTTGGTAGGTAACACTGGCAAGAATTCTGGTGCAGCCGCTGATGTATTGACATTGAAATGCCTACATAAGTAACTCCTAATTTCCTTTTTGCATTAGGTTTTTATACCACCGTCAGTAGGAGAGCAGAGTTTCACACAGCCCTTTCTAGCTTCTGAGGGTTAAAGCTTTCCAACCCCAATGAAGAGACAAGGCCAAAGATAACACGCACACACACACACAATGACTTTCAGTGCTAATCAGCCTGGTTATTTACTCTTAGAACCCCTTCAGAACTCCCAGCTGCACGTCTTGCCTCCGTATCTCTGTCTGTCAGTCAGTTCTGGTATTTTTTCTGCTTCTAGCCTGGGAGACTAGGAGCTCCTTTCTCCTTCCTTCAGATTCCTGCCACTGGTGCAAGCGAAACGGGTGATTATCTGTTCCCTGGCCAAGAAAAGACAAAAAGGCAACGTCTCTTGGCCTGGATCAGTTTATTCTTTCCAGAAGATAAGTGGAGCTCTGATTTCACCGAAGCCACTAGGGCAGAAAGCTCTAGGATCCGAGGACCGCTCCGGCAAACCGGACAGCAAAACTGTGAAGGCAAAAAGCGCAGGGAGCGAAACAGTGCCCAGCTCCCCTGCTCATAGCGGGAAGAGTGAGCTCCGTGACGAGCGGCAGCTCTTGAGGGCAAAGTATAATGGCAGCAGTTTGAAACCCGGTGTAGCGGCCGTTTCAGCTAAGCCACCGAGGACAAGGGTTTCAGAGCACAGGGTCCCGCTAGCTTACTCGTCTTGAAACGGCAAATCTGCGGCAACATTACGAAGGCAAAGCCGCAGCCACCGGCGTGCCCGAGCGGCAGCTGTGCGTCAGCGTGGGCGGGGCCGAGGGAGACGGCGGCAGTTTAAGCCCTGCTGTAGCCACAATGTCAGCGAAGTCGGCGAGGCGAAAGACGCCAGAGCGGAGGAACGCTCCAAAAGTGTCGAAACTGCGGCAAAAAGAGCGAAGGCAAAAGCGCACGGCGCGCCGGGGTGTTCCCAGCACCCCCGGCCCACCTCAGGGTCGGAAGAGCCTGAGCGTCTGGCCAGAGGCGGCTCTGCCTCATGGTGGGCGGGGACAAGAGACAACGGCAGTTTAACCCCGCTTTCGCCGCCATTTTAGAGAAGTCGCCGAGGCGAAGGGCTCCAGAGCAGAGGAACGTTCCCAAAGCGGAAAAGGCAAAAACAGCAAAGGCGTAGGAGAAGCCAGGATGTCCCCAGCCCTCCGTGCAGAGTGGAAAGAGTGCAAGCTTCCGGCTAGAGGCAGCTCTGACATACTGTGTGCGGGGACAGGAGTGACGGTGATAGTTTAAACCGCAGCGTAGCCACCATTTTAGCGAGGTCACCGAGGCGAAGGACTCCAGAGGGGAGAATCACCGTGGGCCACCCTTTTTAGGCGGCAAAACCACAAAATTAAAAGTGCAGGAAGAGGATGACCTGCCCCCTGAACAGGAAGAAAGCTGTTTGACGAGCCACAATTCATGAGTAAGTGGAGGCTGGGGTAAGAGTGATGGCAGCCATGGCCCTCACGTACAAGAGGACCCCCCAGGGAGCCCGAGCAACCCGGAGTGCAGCATGGCAGAAGGGTGTGGCACAGCAGTTTACACAGGCAAGCAAAACAACATCCTCATGGAAGAGGATCCAGCTATGGTTTTCACTTGGCCAAAAGAATATGGTGACTCAGCTGGAGCTTGCATGCAAGTATACAGCTGTTCGGATCTCTGGCTGCAGGGAGTCCTGGAGTTGGTCTCCAGTACAGAAGGCAGTAGAGACAACTGCTGTGTGTGACCAGGTGAATGATCTGATGAGGCTGGTGGCAGAGTCTCTTGTCACTAGGCAGAAGTAAAAGGGACCTAAGGGATGAGGAGGGAATGGAAATAGGTCTCTGCTTCGAGAGCCAGGTGGATTCCATCCCAGTTTTTTATGCAGCAGAAATGAGGGGCTCTGGAACTTGAGGGCCAGGCAGATGAGGATGTAAATGACAATCTGTCAGCCCCACCCATTATGGCTACTTTTGCTAAGAAAAAAAGGGGAATGGTTCTTGTAGGTGATTCCTTTCTGAGAGAGGCAGAGGACACAGTTTGCTGACCAGACCCGTAGGTAAGTCTTCCACCTCCCTAGTGCCTAGGTTAGAGATGCTCCTAGGAGACTCTGGCCTGATACAGCACTTTATTACTTGCTATTGGTTATACAGGTTTGCAGTGATGAGGTTGCATAGAGAAGTCCTAAAGCGATCAAAAGGCCCATTTTCCTCAGCCCTTCCAGTGGCAGGGAAGAATACTGAAAGGAACAGGAAAGCACACCAGATGTCTTTGTGTGTCTCTGTGTCTCAGAGGCTGGTGCCATTGGTGCAGCTTTGGGTTTTTTTGATCATGGGGAGGTTTACATGGTACTGGGCCTGCTGGTGACAGATGGAGTCCAGCTTTCTCAAAGGGAAGGATTCTTGCTTGTGAGTTGGTGGGACTGATTGAGAGAGCTTTACATCATGTTCCAAGAGAGAAGGGCATAAAACTAGGGTTACTAGAGAAGCTCCTAGGGGTGGCATAGGAGTGTTGGATGTGAAATTGATAGTCCAGCTGAAGTGCATCTGCACCAATGGATGCAATACAGGCAACAAACAGCAGGAACTGGTTTGTGGAGCGAAATAGATGTGACTTGGTTACTGTCACAGAAACATGGTGGGGTGACTGTTGTGGCTGGAGTGTTGCAGTAGATGACTATAAGCTCTTAAGGGGCAAGCAAGAAAGGAGAGGCAGTGGGATGACTCCATTTATTAGGGAGTATTTTGAGTGTATACAGTCACAAAAACCCCAGACAACACTAAAGGTTGGAGGCTGAGTGGCTGAAAACTGCCCAGCAGAAAAGGACCTGAAGGTGCTGGTTGACAGCTGGCTGAGCAAGAGCCAGCAGTGTGCTCAGGTAACCAAGAAGGCCAACAGCATCCTGGCCTATATCAGCAATAGTGTGGCAGCAGAAGTAGGGAAGTGATTGTGTGTGCTTGGCACTGGTGAGGCCACACCTTGAATAGTGCATTCCATTTTGTGCTGTTTGCTACAATAAGGACATTGAGCTGCTGGAGCCTGTCCAGAGAAGGGTAACATAGCTGATGAAGGTTCTGATGAGGAGCAGCCAAAGGAGTTAGGATTGTTTTGTCTGGAAAAGAGGAGATTAAGGGGAGACTTTATTGCTCTCTACTAGTACCTGAAAGGAGGTTGTAATGAAGTGGAGGCCAATTTTCTAAGTAACTAGCAATAGGATGAAAGGAAATGACCTGAAATTGTCCTAGGGGACGTTTAGATTGTGTATTAGGAGATGGACAGAGTGGTCAAGCCAATTGGAACTGGCTGCCTGAGGAGGTGGTGAAGTCAGCATCCCTGAAGGTGTTTAAAAAAACCGCATAGATATGGCACTTTGGGACATGTTTTATGGGTGTGGTGGCTTGGGGTTGACAGTTGGACTTGATGGTCTAGAAGTCTTTTACAGCCTTGATGATTTTGTTATTCTGTGGAGAGCCAAAGAGTATCTTTTACCAGTTTGAGTCATACACTTGTTGATCTGCTCTGTCAGCACGACATGCCCATCGTTAGTCTAGACCAGATGGTTAAATTTCTGTTTAGGGTTTAAATTTGGGGGAATCTTTATTGGGTCTTGAAATTCAAGCCTCTACTTGGCAGGACGTGTTGCTGCTGTCATTCATAGCTAGGATTGTGCTGAGCGGAGGGGGTGTGACTAGGCAGATGTGGGTTTCTTCCTGCTTGATCTTTAGTTTCTGTTAATCTAGTGGCATTGATCTGCTGCTGTTAATGAAAACAATTTTTATTTACCTCATCTGCAGACTCCTAATACCCTTGCAAACACAACAGTGCTGTTTGCTGTATGTTCTATGAATGCTTTTTCTCTCTCAGTTCTCCCACTCGTGTACAGATGAAGCTATTAGCATACCAAAGCTATCTGATCGAAATCAGGACCTTGGAACTTGATTTTACTTAATGGATCTTTAAGCACAGGAAAGTGTTACTCAAAGTGTGTTAAGTCTCTTGTTCTGAACATAGACGTTCTTTTTAATTCTTCAGTTCCTTCCTAGTTTGTTTTAAAGTTCAAAAGAAGAAAAAATTAAAGTAACCTTTACTTTCTTCTGTATTTCAAGCAATGCAACTTGCAAAATGGAAATCCCTGCAAAACCAACCCTGGCAAAGTACTTAGTCAGATGTTAGGCCTTCACTTAAAGAAAATACCTGTGATTCACTGAACTAAATAGGCCTTAGGAAGTAACACATCCTGGCTGTTAAAGAGTTGACTGCCCCTCTAGACAGAGAAAAGATTGGCATGAGCCAGGATTAAAATGCCAACTCGAGTAGATAGCATAGAGGTCTGTGGTCTCTGATCTCCTGTTACCCAAGCTGCTTACCTGCTTTGGGTGTACTTAGCTTCACAGCATCTGTAGAAATATGGATGATGCCCTTACTCCATTTTCTGCCTTCGCACAAGGAAAGTAGCACATGTTAGCCATAAGCGACTTAAAGAGGAGTAGTTTCTTTCCAAAGATCTCCATGGTCATGTTTTGTTCTTATCTACAGGCTGTGTGTGAGCCTCTGAATGCATGGGAATGGACACCAATTGCTCACAAAGCACTTAAACTTGGTTACTCCCAAAAAGCATCATGGGAAGAACTGGGCAGCGTATTTTAATCTGCAGTTCCCATAAAATCCTTCCTGACTTTGTCTATGAGGAAAACACTTGTGAACGTTTGGATTCTAAATTACCATTCTAAGATGCTGATGGTCCTCTGTCAAGAATTCTTCTTACACTGGGAGAAAAGCATCTAATAAGGTATTCAGCAGCCCAAAGGCAGAGGAGGAGAGGGTTTTTTTTATATTTATGTGTAACTTTACTCTGAAAAATTACCACATAAAAAGGATTTTCTTGCTCAGGGGGTCTAACTCGAGTTTCTTCTGCTGCTTTTTGCTATATTTTGCCCTACGGACTCGATGCAGATAGGCAGGCAGAAGCTGAGGTTTCCGTTCAATCATATGCATTATCCTTGGAAGTGTTTACAGAGAGCTAATTAGTTGCAGCCTGCCTAATTGCATTGAGACCAATAGAACTGCATGAGGATCAACAGTGGCACAGTTCAGCCAATTAGCCGTTCATGCTTGGTAGCTGTGTAAAAGGCATTGCTGTCATGGATCTACATATGGTCTGCAAGGTCTGCAGTCAGGAAGCAAATGTGCGCTTTACATTCAAGCTGAATGTATTTTATGCAGAAAATCAACATGAAAGAATAGGCAGCCATGATGTGGTTTGTTGTTGGGTTTTTTTTTTCTGTAGCAGAACTTCCTACAATAACATTGCGTTTTAACACTCCTGAATACCCTGTTGGACAAAGGGATCTTGGAGGTCTTCTCATGTAGCTCCCTTTTTACTTTCTTTTTCAGAGAGATACCTGTACCATAGTATACATAGGCTTAATGCTGAATTCATTACGTTAAGTCACTCAGGAGGTCTGCAGGTTCTACACAAAGCTATGAAAATCTGCATCTTCGATGAAGATACATTATTGTCAGGCGCATCTCAACACCTCTCCACTGCTAATGTGTCTTGATTACAGGCAAACAATTATTAGGCCTTAGCTGTGATGCAACCATTGAGCTGCTTTAAGCTCCTCACTTCAGCAATTCAGTATAATATTAAAATGTACAATCTCTGGTAACTGATACCACAAGAGCAGATCTGTAAAGCAAAGGCAATTTAGGTATGGCAATAATCTAGTCCCTCCACATCCCCAAAACGTGAGCTACTGAATGTCCACAGATGGCATAAACACTGCAAGAGGGAGAAGAGGGAGGAAGGAGAGCATCTGGGCAAAAGCAAATAAATCTTTTTCAGAGAGAGATGCCATTTCAGGCCAAAGCTGAGGAGCAAAAGTTGAACTTTTCATCCCTTGTCCTTGTGGCAGGATGCATGGCAGAATGGTCCCTGGCACTGGCCCATTTTGCCTGCATTTTAGAGCTCAACTCAGCCCAGGATGGATGTGGCTGTGCCACCATCTTCACCTAGTTCTTAAGCATGCAGCTATATTCTGAAAGGGTCAGAGCATTCCAGGTGCCTGGAGGACTCCACCACTGAACTTGCATCACTGGGCCATAACAAACACAGCCACAAGGAACTTACCTTGACAGTCAGGAAAAAAGGAGTCTGCTAAAAAGACATAGACCCAACAGGGTGGCAGACAGGGAGGAGAAAGAAGAATAGTGGGGAAAAGGAGACAGAGAAGAGAAAAATATTGACAAAGAAACTAGTCACTGTGCTACCCTAGAGCCGTGTCTCATTTTGCCAGTGCCTCCTTGCATTTGCACTCCACTAAAACTAATTTGCAGCTCTATCCCTTCCCAGACACACCATAGCTGAACAACTCTGTAAGACTTCAGAAAAACTGAGTGTTCCCCATCACTGCTTCACTTAAAAAACGTACCTATGGTGACTTCAGTCCTATGACAGTCATTCCTTCCTCAGCTGGCTCTTCTGAATTCTTATCTGCTTCTGTTCCACTTTCTACTTCTTTTGTGTGGTATTTTGGTAGAGAGGCCACAGAAAGGAAAGGCAGTAAATGCAGTGTGTTCAACTATTGCCAAAAGCTGGAGTCACTTCACAAGAGGGATTTAGGAATTACTGTGTAAGCCTGAACATGTGAAAATGCAGCAAGTCACTGTGGGGCTCAGATCACAAAGATATGTTGCTAGAACCTGGTTTGGGCTTTCTGTCCTGTTAGTAAAGAAAATATTTATTGCATTATTATTAATTTAAAACAAACCAACAAGCCCCCAGCAAAAAAATTGGATATCAAGACTTAATAATCTAGTGTGCTGGATAGAAAGCAAATTAATTTCATTGCTCAGGACCAATTTATATTAGTCTCAAATAAGCTTTTTTTTTTAACAGATGTTGCTGTTGCAAATTGCATACTTCAGTTTACTTGCTAAGGGAGACAGTTAAGCCAACGTGGTGCAGGTTGATTCAACATATAATGAAGAGAAAACACTATCATCATAATTAAACAGTGAATAAAACTATTGGTTCTTTACATTATGCTGTCAAGTTTAATTGAGGTGCATTTTTTTAATCTTTTCTGTCCTTAATTATGTTAAATCCTCATTTTAACACACAGAACGAAGTGACGTCTTCTTACCTTAGCATCTCAAATGCAAGCCTACTGAGCCTTAATTCATCTTTGTCAGACTTAAAGCCAGACATTCATGGCAGATATTTCAGTCCTGAGGTTGTTTAGGGGTAGCAAGACCATGGACCAGCTTTGTGCACAATGTCAGCACTGTTAGGCTGTGAGTGGCTCTTTCTGCACATCCTCGTATGAACGCACCAGCAGGACCTTCCATTTAGCTTGCAAAGATAAACAAAGCTGCTAACAAATAGCTTTTGGAGCTGGAGCAAAGGAAGGGAAAGTGAAAATACGAAAGAAAATTTCTGATTGACTTTGCGATCAGGTCAAAGTGGCAGTAGGGAGAAGAGCATGAAGGTTGGATAGGTGAGTGGGAGAGAAGGGACATTTCTTCGAAGTCCTTCGTATCAATAGCAGGTACAGAGAGCATTGAAAGGGAGTACACAAGACATTGGGAGCTCTTCGTTATAGGACATGCTGTGCCCCAGATGTACTGATGGCGTGGGTTGGGCTGCTGCTTGCTTACAATGACAGGGACATATTGTACCATTTCTGTTGAACAGAGCAAGCTGAATAGTGAGAAGAGAGGGGGAGGTTTTGTTTATTTCTTTTTAAACAACAACCATACAAATCAGCTGAATAGCGTATTCACTGGATTTTTCTCTGCTTGTAGCTGGCTTGCAATACATATATTCATGCTGAGGGCTACCTTATTCTGTGAGTTACTCATGAAGTATTTTCGTAATATGCACCATTGACAGATTTGGTCCTGATCGAGTAGCTTTGTTAGGAACAGTCTAGACTGATGATTTTTTTCCACTTCTGACTTTCTGACAAATATGGTCTATGACTTATAGACTGGTTTTGGTCTCTTGCCTCAGACCTTCCAAAGACCTTCCAAAGCCCCCTCCTCAGATCCAGCTATCACAACACCAGCTTCCATGGTTCTGCTTGTTATCGTCACTCCTGCTCACTGCAAGCCAAAGAGTCACAGTGCACAGCAGCCAAAAACACTGATTATTTTAGAGGTGATGTGTCTGAGTGATGCTTCTCTTCTACCCAGATTCACAGGGTTTTCCAGTACAGTTATGAGAGTATGTGAGTCCCCTTCACAAGTACCAGTGAATCATTTTTTCTGCTCCTTCAGATGAGCATATCATAAAAGGGGGAGATTAGAATTGCTCCTCTGGCATAAATTCAAGCAAGTACTACCTACTGATATATTAATTAAAGACAGAAGGTATCAGATCAAGTGATCATAGAATGGTTGGGATAGAAGGGACCTCTAGAGGTCATCTAGTCCGGCCCCTCTACAGTCAGCAGGGACACTACCACTAGACCAGGTCACCCAGAGGCCCATCAAGCCTCACCTTGAATGGTCTCTAGTGAGACCTCACCTGAAGTACTGCATCCAGCTCTGGAGCCCTCAATATAGGAAGGATATGGACCAGGTGGAGTGGGTCTAGAGGGGGGGCATGTGAATGATCAGGGGGTTGGAGCACTTCTGCTACAATGACAGGCTGAGGGAGCTGGGGTTGTTCAGCCTGGAGAAGAGGAGGCTCTGGGGAGACCTAAGAGTAGCCTTCCAGTATCTGAAAGAGGCCTGCATGAAGGACAAAGAGAGACTGTTTACAAAGGCCTGTGGTAGTAGGACAAGGGGCAATGGCTTCAAGCTAGAGAAGAGCAGATTTACGTTGGATGTTAGGAACAAGTTCTTTACTATGAGGTTGGTAGAACACTGGAACAAGTTGACTAGGGAGGTGGTTGGGGCCCCATCCCTTAGAGATACTCAAAGTGAGACTCGACAGGGCTCTGGGCAGCCTGATCTGGTTGAGGATGCCCCTGCTGACTGCAGAGGTGGTTGGACTAGGTGATCTTCAGAGGCCACTTGTGCCCCAGGCCATTCTATGATTCTAATTTGGGAAAATACTGACTGAGGGCAAAAATTCAGGAAAGAACTTCATAGTGTTCATTACTTAGGTTCTGTGCTTCTCATATTCTCTGCAACAGCTGTTTAGACCTTTAGACAAAATCTTTCCCTCCTTAGACCCTACTTACTTGCTTCTCACAAGGATGAGCCAATTGCAGTATTAGGAAAGTTATGGCAGGCCTGAAAATGAGTGTCCTTGGAACCTTGAACAGGACTCCATCAAGAGCCTTCTCATACTACCCAAAGAAAACAAAACCTAACAAAACAGCAGAGTGGTTTGTAGACCAGCAGATTTACATTTTTTTTCATTCTTTCTTAAATTAAACAAAATGTGCTTTCTGCATTGTGTAAGGAAGCATCAATGACTACCTTCTTTTATAAACTTTCTGATACTCTGTAATTTAATCTTAGTATATATTTAATATAGAATTTCAGTTACTCTCTAGGAAACAGCCCCATCTTGGAAGCAAGTTACTTGTATTCGTGTTTCACTTGTTGAGTCTGTTGCGTTCATCTATGAAAATCAAACGTCCTTTTGGCATAATGTGGAAATCTGTACCTTAAGGTTGCACCTAAACCCAAGACATCCTGTTACTGCTTCCTCAGTGCTTCTGTGGTCATGTCATCTCTATTTTTCTGCTTGTTGTATGAGAAGGGTAATGAGGTTGGTGAAGGGCATGGAGAAACAGCTCTTAACAAGGAACAGCTGAGGGAACGGGGATTGTTAGTCTGGAGAAGAGGAGGCTGAGGGGAGACCTCATTGTTCTCTACAACTACCTGAAAGGAGGTAGTAGTGAGGTGGATTTTGGTCTCATCTCCCTAGTATCAAGTGATATAAAGAGAGAAATGGCTTCAAATTGCTCCAGGGAGATTTTGATTGGATATTAGGAAAAATTTCTTTATGGAAAGAGTAGTCAGGCATTAGAACAGGCTGCTCAGCGAGGTGGTGGCATCACCATCCCTGGAGGTGTTAAAAAAATGGCACTTCAGGAGAATGGATTAACAGCCATGATGGTGTTGGGTTGACAGTTGGAAAGGATGCTCTTAGAGGCCCTTCCTAACTGAAACAATTCTGTAATTCCTATGATAAGTATTATTGTCACTTGGGGTGGTTATTAACAGAATATTTCAACTTTCAGTAAAGCAAGGGTCATCTGATTGCTACTTAGGTTTATTTTATTGGTGCCCCTACATCTAAGTTTGTATAAGGACTCTCAAAGCAGTGGAACCAGCAGATCTTAGAAAATTATATGATAGTATGTAGCCATGAGCAAACTGCAGAAAAAATTAAGGCTGATACTCCTTCAGTCTTCTGAGGATGCCACCTCTGAATCTCCCAAAACCTAGTTTGAGCCTCAGCTTCACAATGATCTGAGGTTGCTTTTCCCTGAAAAGATGAATATTAATATTTGTTAGCAGTTACCACCACTGTTTATAAGCTTCAGCAATGGGCTAAAAGAATGTGGCATAAAATGCCTTTAAATTCTGTTTCATATCTTGTACAGGTATGTGTGGGCATTGTTGGGTTGGTTTACATTCTCTAAACATATTTTTCATGCTGTCTGTCATGCTGGAAATGCAAAATAGAAAAGGAATACTGATTTGGGATCTGTCTTTTGAATGAAAGAAGTTTAGTTCTATGTAGGCTTAACTTTCCCGCAGGAGGATAATGCAAAAGAGTTTGATGAAATTTATACACGTGGGTCCATCACCTTAGTGATTTCCTGCAAAAGCACACAGATGTAATTAATCTCATATCCGTCTTCTATATTGGCAGGATATTTCTTACTCTAGATATTTCCTTGAATATTTGTGAGGGGAAAAAAGCCAAAACACAGCTAGAAAAAACAAAACAAACAAACAAAAACCCTACCACAAAAAAAAAAAAAAAAAAAAAAACCAAAAAAAAACCCACACCCCAAAATGGAACACCAAAACAACTGAAATCCCTGATGTTTTAAACTGCTCTATAGGTTTAAGGCCTCTCCTTTTGGTTGTTACACGGTCTCCTTTTCTCCAGTTTTCATCTCCTTTCTCCCCATTTTTTGTTGCAGTATGCTACATGCTAAATTTAATAAAAGCAATTCTTTGCAAAATTACAGATGCAGGTGATAAAGGCAGCAGCACCAAATGAGAATTTTCCTAAGTACGTTTGTTTGAAGCTTGCTTCTTGCTATTTGCAGCTCTTTCAGATGATGTTCATCTGTGTAGGAGCAGTTGCAGTGGAGCGAGACAGGTCTTTTGTAAGAGATGGAGTGCCCTGAGTTCCCTGCTACAGCAGAGGAGCCCACACCCCTGGCTACAGAGGGTGCTTGCCAGCTGGTGAGGTAGAGCTCCAAGCAGTAGCACTGGAAGCAGCAAATTATTTAAGGCTTTTATTTTTCTCCCCATCTGATTCTCCAACTCAGTGAATCATTAATATGGTTTAGAATGGAAATGAAAATGCCACAAAAGAGCATCTCATTGTGGGATGTCTGTAAAGATATATAAAAAGATCTTTTTATGAGTAATTATTCAAACCATTTCATATAACTGTCACCATTAAAAGGTCACTAACTTTTACCACACAAGGACTGCTGAAGATGCAGTGTTGGCACCATCTTCTAAAACTAGGGGAAATACTCTAGTGTCACTTGTGGTCATTTGTGATACTGTCTGGTTTTATCTTCCCTTAACTCATCTTTATTGTGTTAGTAGAGAGAATCAAGGTGACCGCTGTGACTGGCAGTGTACATCTTCATAACAAACAGCAGTTCTTTCGCTGAAGAACTTTCACTCACAAGATGATAGACAGGCCAGATCTCAGGCTTGTCATCTTTTTACTAGTAATAATTGCAATTACAACCTACAATGTTCTTGCTACGTTTCATTTCAGATTTTAATTGCACACTATCGTTCTCATTGCAAATTGAGATCCCAGTGCATATTTTAAACTGTCTGCAAATACACATTAAAAAGATGGCATCTATTACAGAACCATGCAAGCAGCATACATGTGGCACATGAAAGAAGCAGATATTCTTGAAGAGCTTGTTCTCAAACCATATGCAAGTTTCTGTGAAAAACAAGTCCTTTGGGTATATAACACGTAATCCGCTTCTGTATATGCTGTAACATCTTCTATGTCAAATAGGGTTGAAATTGGTTAAATGGATTTCAGTTTTATTAGATGAGGTCTGGCAGGCAGAAAGAAACTACTGTACACCTATTTTTTTGGGAAATCCAGCTAAAAATCCTCAGTTCTCAAGGTTGAAGTGATATTACTCCCAGCAATGTGACACACAGCTGTATTTTAAGGCTGCAAAAAATGTCTGTCTATGAGAGGCTGCTCTCCTGCTGGCTGAATATGTTCTAAGCATCTTTGAGCCCTTTGAACATCTGCAGAGCCTAGGGAGGTTGTATATGGGAACAATGGATGCTGGTAAATATTACATGTCATCCTTACAGTCAAACATCGATGTCCCCATTGCACTATAAGTCAAGGCAAAAGAAAGGAGCATTTATGTCTTCGCTGAAGAGATGGTGAAGGTTTGGTAGTCTACAAGAAGGTGTGAAATAGCTGCATAAAAACCTTATCTTGCTTGAAGCAAGAATTCAAGAGAGATGTCACGAGTCCATCTTAGTAGGAGGGTAGGCAGGATAGAGGTGGCCCCAGAGGATGGAAGGTTACTACTAAACCTCCTTATTTCCTTGATCAAAGAGAATTTTTCCATGTGAGTAGCTCATCAGAGCAACAACTTTGCGTTTTCACAGACCAGAGTAGGCTGTGTCTAGTGTTTGCAAGAGAGCTGGAGAAACCTGATGTTTTCCAGTCACATTCACGGAAAAGTAAAATGCCCTAAGATGCATGCTAATGTTTTTACAACAAAGTTGTCTGCTAGGTACCATCACAACCATTTCACAGGCTGTGACATGGTCAGTGAGTGTGTATCTAAATGCTTTGTTTGGGACCTGCCTGTGCTGAGGCCTCTAAATTAAATCTGCAATTATTAAACCAGTTACCTATCTGCAAACAGCTTTTTCCTATGTTCCTTTATTGCTGGTGCTCAAGTTTCAGTAGCCTTGGAAATGTTTTTTTGGGTACTCTAGCTTATGTTTCAAGAGATAACATAGAGATTAATACAGTGTTCATTATTAGTGATCGATTATTCCTTAGTGGGAATGCTTGTTGAATGGGCCTTTCTCCTGCACCAGTAATAGGTGACGGATTGGTGCCGATTTAATGATGTATATAGCATCTTAACTACCGATGAGACTGGACTTCACAAGAAGTGCCAGCGAGGTGCCTTTTGAGAAGCTGACATGGGCTGCATATTTCATGTAGTGCCGGAGAGTGCAGGCAGGCTGTGTAGTCGTCAAACTCCAGAAGATGTATGTACTATGATTTTCCTGTGTAACAAAAATCCTGTCATCTGTTGACATAAAAGACATAACAGCTCTGCAACCCTGCACAGTTCTTCAGTCCGGACAGATGAGACAAATGTAAATAATTGAGCATGAACTCCTGGTTTTCTTCATGTTAATGTAGTGCTACATCCAAAAACATTAAATGATTTTGAACTTGCAGTGCTCATCTTACGCTTGCAGTGATCGCTGTATTTTCCAGTCACTGTTGCTGAAAAGGCCAGCAAGGTAAATGTTGGATTTACACAGGGTACTATAGGTAAAGCTTCCCAGCTGGCTGCTAGCAGCAGCTTCCTGCTCTGCCTTTTCTACTTCACATTTGGAACTACTCTTTGCTGTTTTGATACAAGGACATTGCAATAGCTAAAAACACATACTCATGTACATCTAGGTACACAAACATAAACATGTATATACGCACACCTGTTTCCATCTAGCACCCTTTCTCACCTCACTGCTCACAGTCCACTGTTTCACTTCAAATTTGGCTTTCAGGGAAGGAAGATTCCAGCATTAATACTACTTTTTTGGGTGAAAAACTCATAGCTGCCTAGCATTTGAAACTGAGAACAGGTGGTTGCTTAGTCTGCTGCCATTATCAGTAGAGAAGACTCCTTTTTACAGAAGATTCCTTTGGAAAAGAAATCGTTTGGATGATCATGTACAAAGGGTAGTGGTCAACAGCTCAATGTCCAGGTGGAGACACGTGATGAGTGGTGTCCCTCGAGTCCATATTGGGACCATAGCTGTTCAATATTTTCATCAATGAGATCGACAGTGAGATCAAGTGCACCCTCAGGAAGTTTGCAGATGATACCAAGCTGAGTGGTTGATAAAGCTGAGGAAAGTATGTTGTCCGGAGGGACCTAGACAGGCTAGAGAAATGGGCTATGGAGAATCTCTTGAGGTTCGATAAGGCAAAGTGTAAGGTCCCACACCTAGGTCACAGTAATCCTTGCTATCAATACAGGCTGGGAAATTATGGGATTGATAGCAGCCCTTCAGAAATGGACGTGGGCTGCCGGTAGATGAGAAGCTGAACATGAGCCAGCAATGTGCACTTGCAGCCCAGAAGGCAAATCATGTCCTGGGCTGCATCAAGAGAAGTGTGGCCAGCAGATAGAGAGAGGTGATTATGCCACTCTGCTCTGCATCCAGATCGAAGGCCGCCACAGGAAAAGGACATGGATCTGCTGGCATGGATTCAGAGGAGGGCCACAAAGATGATCAGAGGCTTGGAGCACCTGTTCTATGAAAACAAGCTGAAAGAATCAGGCTATTCAGCCTGGAAAAGAGAAGGCTTCAGGGAGGCCTTACAGTGGCATTTCAGAAAGTATCTGAAGGGGACCTACAGGAAGATTGGGGAGAGGCTGCTGAGAAAGGCTTATGGTGATAGGGCAAGGGGCAATGGTCTTAAACTACAGCAGGGTAGATTTAAGTTACGCATTAGGAGGAAGTTCTTTTCAATACTTCAGCAGGTTGCCCAGAGATGTGGTTGAGGCCCCATCCCTGGAGTCATTCAGTGTCAAACTTGATGGGGCCCCGAGCAATCTGGTCAGCTTGGAGATGGCCCTGCTCACTACAGAGGGGTCAGANAATCTCTTGAGGTTCGATAAGGCAAAGTGTAAGGTCCCACACCTAGGTCACAGTAATCCTTGCTATCAATACAGGCTGGGAAATTATGGGATTGATAGCAGCCCTTCAGAAATGGACGTGGGCTGCCGGTAGATGAGAAGCTGAACATGAGCCAGCAATGTGCACTTGCAGCCCAGAAGGCAAATCATGTCCTGGGCTGCATCAAGAGAAGTGTGGCCAGCAGATAGAGAGAGGTGATTATGCCACTCTGCTCTGCATCCAGATCGAAGGCCGCCACAGGAAAAGGACATGGATCTGCTGGCATGGATTCAGAGGAGGGCCACAAAGATGATCAGAGGCTTGGAGCACCTGTTCTATGAAAACAAGCTGAAAGAATCAGGCTATTCAGCCTGGAAAAGAGAAGGCTTCAGGGAGGCCTTACAGTGGCATTTCAGAAAGTATCTGAAGGGGACCTACAGGAAGATTGGGGAGAGGCTGCTGAGAAAGGCTTATGGTGATAGGGCAAGGGGCAATGGTCTTAAACTACAGCAGGGTAGATTTAAGTTACGCATTAGGAGGAAGTTCTTTTCAATACTTCAGCAGGTTGCCCAGAGATGTGGTTGAGGCCCCATCCCTGGAGTCATTCAGTGTCAAACTTGATGGGGCCCCGAGCAATCTGGTCAGCTTGGAGATGGCCCTGCTCACTACAGAGGGGTCAGACAGGGTGACCTTTAAAGGTCCCTTCTATCCTGATACTTTCTGAGTAACATTACTTCGTTTTAATGGAGTCTGTTGGTGGAATTTACAAAAAGCAACACAACAGCAGAACACTCACCAACACATTCATAACAACTTGGTGCCAGTGCTTTTTTAAATTACTGCAGTTTGTATTGAATTTACCTGAGATTCACAACAGCATTTCCCATTTTCTACCTGATTTTGAGTACTTTGTTTCTTTAAAGCTTTGTTTGTTAATGCATTTTTCTATAACTATACCATGATTGCTCCTAAGTGCATAGTTTGCATTGAGCAGAGCCATTAAGTGTTATTGGTAGTTGATTGTTTCACACAATTGCACAGAGGTCCTTGTATTTAGACATGAAACAGCCTTATAGGGCAAAAATATATTTAGCTGCAGGAATTACCAGTCACTATTTTTGTTGATGTCAGTAGTTCATCGGGCTGGACAGCCTACAGAGTAATTGTGAAGCCAGTGTGCTAAGCAGTTCTGTACTCAGCAGAGATCTCAGCATCCTTGCTGTGCATATGGTGATGTGCTTTAGTGGCTCTATTTGAATTGTGCTCTAGCGGATGCAAAAACTTCATGATGCACTATAAGCTACAACAGTGCAGGGTTCTGAATTCTTTGTTGTGTCCTTTAAATTCATCCCTAGGTGAGGAAGGGATTTCATAATCCAAAAATCATCTTGATTCTGCCAGTTTGGTGAAATTCATTGGAGTTCTGTGCCAAATTTATATGAAAAAACACAGCTCTTTAACAGGTTTATGGTTCAGTGGGGTACACTACAATTTGAGGAAAACATTAGTATGTGTAATACTGCTAGTGATGAATAATTAGCATACAGTTATAACACCTTTCATCTTTATGGGTTTTATATGTGCAAGAATTATTTCATTTTTTCCCAAATCACATCTGGGACAAAACAGAGCAGCAGTGAAAGGGGATACACACTCTCAAAGAGTCCAGACTAGGAGCTGAAGATAACTGCTACACACAGATCAATCAACTGAGGGAATCTAGTTAGACAGAATGTATTAGCAGGAATCAAGCATTTAGTGATCGAGCTTTGCACAGTGCCTTACACATGTAATTTACTGAGTTGAAATTTGGAAAGGACACAGAAGACTTCACCACTGCCCTTGTTGAAAGGGCTACTCCATCATCTTTTAATAGCTTCATGTAAGCAAGAGCTTATTTTAATGTCCTACTCAGAAGAGAGACTGTGTCATCTGCAGAATTAGCAAGACATATCTGTGGCATTCCTCAGGGATTACCCACTCGCTACATTTTACAGGTCTTCCCTAGCTTTAAAAAGGCCTGGGAATCATAATGCAGAGTGATGTGAGTGCTTGAAACTACTGCCAAATAGTGTCTAGGAAGGGGTCTTTTTCTGTTTGGGCAGTGCAGGCTTGCTGAATCAGGAAAAAAATGAGGAGAAAATCTGAGCAACCATAGTGGCCTTTGGAGAACTCAGTGCTCTGATCATGAGATTAGCAGCCACAAGTGCTGATGGGATCAACTAAGTGACATTTCTGCCTTTCCATACATAAAAAAGCAAACTAGGCAGTCATCAACAGACAGGAAAGGAGAAGATTGTCCTATAAAGGACAAACCTCTTCAGCCTGGTGTTAAAAGAAAATTAATTTAGAGCTGCATAGGGAAAGGAGGTTTCAGATTAGTTTGCAATCAAGGCCAGACCGAAGTGCTGATAAATTAAGTAGCCGCATGAAGCAACTGAGACAAGCATCAGTCAGAGGAGCAAGAGGTTTCCCACCCTTAGGCACCACCCAGTCTTCCTCTGGATCCCGACAGGATCTGTCCTGTGCATTCACCACTGCCTGTAGTATTTGGAGGGAAAGAGTGTGTCAGAATTTAACTGTACCATCAGTTATGAATGGAAAGGGGAAAGAGGTGAACCAGGCACTGGCTTCACTCTCCGTGTTTCCTCTGGTATGAAGGCCAGTAGTGCCTAATTGCAGGACCACCCTGTACCTCCCTCCCAGGACTGCCAGAATGGAGGAAAGCCCCAATGGGATTGTCCACTTCCAAGGACAGCAGCTGCCCACCCTACTGGTACAAATCTGCCTTTCGCTACTGCTGCACTCAATATGAATTCAGCAAAGCTTTTCTTAAGGCTTTAATGGCAGCCACATTGAGACAAGGACTAACAGGCATCCAGCGTAGCACTAATTAACGCTGACGCCAATCTTGCCCATTTTATAGACATGATACCTCCTTTACTGATTTCTCCTAAGTAAGAAAGGTTTTTAGAGTATAAATAATAACTGAAATTGATCATATTTTCTTTGCAAGAATTTAGGTTTTATTGACTTTGCTGTGTTTTCAAGTGGCAAACAGTGAAGCTGGGTTCCATCTGATCCCTAAAAATATACCTTTCAAATGTGAGAATTTGCCCATTGGATGATGACTAGCCTATATCTGCCCCAATCACAGAGTAGTTAGTTCATGAAAATGTACGGGACTAAAATAGGAGTCTCTGAAGTGCATTGTTCTGAAAAGTTGAATTCATAGGCGTATGACTATAAAAAAGTCAATTCAGAATGGATTTGCCATTCCACTTTTGCTGACTTGTCACAATTTTTAGAACTGAAGCTCACCCTGTAAAATATGCACTTCGCTAATGTTTTTTTCTGGAGTATCTAATGGAAAATGAACCTATTTTGCATAGCTTCCTCCAAAGACATTTAAAAATGATCCAAAATTATACCATCTCTTTAGCTAATTAATTTAGTTACGGGCTGTTTAAGAAACACAATTGCTTGTTTAAGATTCACAAGTTACAGCAGTTGGTAAGGTCAAAGGGGTGCTCTCAGGATTGATGTTATGAATCAAAAATGTGATTTTCCATTTTACTCTTTTTTCAATTTTTCTAGTTTTTTTCACCCAGTGTTTTCACCTCTTTCATTATGTTTGGGGGGTTTGTGTCTGTTTTGGGGGTTCGTGTCTGATGTTAAAATGAGCTCAGCTGTATAAAAGATGAAACAAGATTTCAGTAGTTTATTGTGTTAGGTAAATATTTGTGGCAGGTTCTAAATCAAATACTCTACATCTTGACATTGGTGTGACCTCACCTCCAGTGCAGTGTGCAAGTTTGGGGTGCAACAGGGATATAAAAATACTAGAATATGTCCAGAGTAGGACAGCAAAGATGATGGACTAGAGGACATGACTTACAAGGAGTGGCTGCAGATACTGGGTTTCTTCAGCTTAGAGAAGCCTATGAGGGCAACTTTATTGCTATCTACAACTTCTTATGATGGGGAGCAAAGATTAAAGTGGTGATCTTTGCTATCCCATGAGAGGATGCCAGGGTGACCTTAAGTGACAGATGTGGCATCCAGTTTCAGTAACCCAAAGTTACATCCTCTGATCTTCATTAATGACTATTACAGCTTCTTTCTTGTTTTTCTTACATGAAACAGGAACATGAGAGCTTGGGAGAAAAACTGAAGGAAAGCTGACAGCACTAATTACTAATGAATAGTTTTCATTATTGGTTCCTCACTGACTGTGGGGCTAGAAGAGCATGACCAACACAGAGTGGTAGTTGAGAAGATAGTTTACAGTGAATGATGGCTTTTTAGAGTTTGACTGACAACAGTATGTTGAAAGGTGCTTGACATATTCTTGTTTGATAGCAGTAGTCATGTTGGTCAAGAGAAGGTCCTAATATTTCTCATTGGCATTCAGCAGCCTCAAGAATTAAGGATCTCTTTCAAATCTGATGGTTCACATTTCTGTCTGTCACACACTGTCAATGAATTCATTTCCTTTGTATTGTTTCAAGTCTGCCTTTGCCTGGAGAAAACACTTTGAACTCACTTTATCTCATCTGCAAAGGAAGATGACAGCTCTTTGCTATATAAAATAATGTCTGATAGCTATATTATCTTTTAATACACCCTTTTCAGCCCCAGACTGCCAGTTGCTCACTGCAGATACTGGGCAGAAGTCTCCCCATTGCTGTCAGGGGTTAAGACTCTACTTTGTGATGCTTCCCTATAGACTACAGACTATACAGCAGTGAGAGATTAGGAGAGGGAAGGAGGTGTATATGTGTGTGTGGAATATGTAAACCTTATTGTACACTTCTATTTTTCAAAATATGCTGTGTTTTCCTTTTTGCATACTGTGCATTTCTGTTCTTTGGGCTGCCCAGTCCACTCCACTATGAGCAGAAATACTTGTTTATTCATCTCCACCTGTGACAATGGTGACCAGATGCACTGCTCTTAACCTCCCAGGCCATTTTTTATTGTTGTCAGATCAGCAGGATGGGCCAAGACCATGTAGCACATCACCTTGCTCCTCAAAGAGGTGTCCTCTTGTTGCTGTCTACAACACAACTTCGCACAAGCTGTATCCAATCTATTTCTACGCTGCATTGTCACCAGTTAAAATTAGTCTTGTTCCTCCATTTTCAGGCTGAAAAGAGAGAGGAACAGATAAGCCTCAGTTTAATTTGTTCTGGCATTTATTGGAAATCTCCCACAGAGAGAGGAACCCTTGCCTGTTGGTGCGGAATGACGTACAGCCATACTGGCCCAGACAAAAGGAGACCCTGCTTTTCTGCAAGTCTATTCAGGCATGTATAGACATATTGGCTGAGGTACCAGCCCGTTCGCATCTTAATGGAGAAAAAAGAGAGATGAAGACCTAAAAGGGGGAAAAAAAAAAGCAATAAAAGAATAAAAACTATCAAGTGAGAACTGGCACTGAAGGCTTGAAAACAAACTGTGCTGGTGAAGAGAGGGGGAGGAAACTCTTGACTGTCTAGTCCAGCAGATAACTACACTGCTGCTGTATATGTTTTAGAAGTATCAGAATAATGCTGTTATTACAGAGAAAGGTTACTGTAAGATTGATTTGGAAATGCAAATTGAAGATAAGTGTGGTTTGGAGCTGAGGTGCAACCTAAGCTGCTTTTTTGCCCTTCTTCTCTTCGCCTCCCTCTATTTCTGCAAACAAGGATTCAACATTAATTCAACCGAGATGAAACCGTAAGGATAAAACACCTCTGAGAAGCATTTTAAAATACAATTTTCTACAAAATGAGTGTGTAAATTTATTAAAAAATCCAAAGTGCTAGTCAAAAGGTGAAAGAAATATATTACGTGATTATGGAAGAAGAAAGAGGTTATTTAAGAAATTGCTGAAATGGCAGTTCTTTTTAAATTGTCATGCAGATGCTTTTAGAATGCAATGACAATGGTAGCTATTCTTTAAGCCTTTTTCCTTAGACTCTGCTCCTGAGCTAAGGGGAAAAATGTTTGTGGAGCAAATCGCTTTAAATTCCAGGTAACACTTTTTCCCCCTGCCTCTGTATTAATTTTCTTAATTTATCCCTTTAACAATCCTTCCTACAGCCACCTAACTTGCCTACACTGAAAACAGCTGACAAGAATAAATGTCAAAGTTTGGTCACTCACATCCCAGAAATGATTCATCATTATGTTAATAACGTTACAGAAGAAGAGCCATAATGTAAACTTAGAAAACAACAGAGCCCCACCACCTCAAACCTTGTTTTTAAAGAAACAAAACTCACTGCATTGATTGAAAATGCTTTTGCTAGCATTGCTGGGTTTGAAGCGGATGCATTGTTTATAGGTATTATAACCTCTGATGCTGTTGTTGTCTACAACAAAAATTCAATAATGTGAGAAGCTAACAAAAATCAGCTTTTTTTTTTTTTGTTAATGATGATTTCCACATGCTGTGATTAGAAGATAGTTTTTCTGACTGACCAATGCTTTAGCTAGGCAAGGTTTAAAAACAACAACAAAGTTTAAAAAACAAGAACTATGCTGCCAGATAGTTAGAAAATATGTGTGTAATTCCAGGGAAATTAGTTTGTATTGCAATTAGTGGTCATTGTGTTTGAGCATTAATAGCCTGAGGGAAACATAATAAACCAGTGCCTAACTGTTGGTAATGGCAGATTTCTCAGGGATTATTACTTAATTAACAATAATTTGAAAGGGTGGCTCAGCTGAGATGAAGCATTCATTTATCTGAGCAATACCAGATTAGAACATGTAGCGTGCTAACATTTCTTCTGGTCCTTTGGTTTCATTTACAAATGTTTGCCTGCCTGGTTGTCTGCAGAAAAAAAAAAAACCTTTTGCATTTGAGCTGAGTTGTTTGGGGTTTTGTTTTGTTTTGTAGGTCTATATAACAGTAACTTGTTCCCCCTTGGATGTTTGCACATTGTTTTCTCGTCAGATGGTGTCTTGCAGATGATGATTTTAATTTGAAATGCTACCCTGATCAGTAAAGTACCTCCCACACCCATGCTTTCCACCCCCTCCACACTAGAATGGGGCAACTGTTTCCCCAACACATGCATTATTCATTCCCAGCCACCTCAACATGAAATGTTTGCTATTGTTCCCACCATCCAGTCATGTAGCTTATATTCTCCTGGCATCCTTTCTCATGAATGGCATCTGTGTACCTCACCTCATGGATTACTGGTCCCATTCATATACTGGTGCATCAGTTGAGAGAAGCTAGGTCGTCAGGCAGAGTGTTCTGATTGGCTTGGGATGATGTCTTTTTATTTTTCCTGAAAGTTGGCACATCCTATAATACAAAAGAAATCTTTTCTTTAGAATAAGTTGTGTAAAAAAGAGGACAGAGCTGCTGGAGTGCCTGTTGCACATACTGCCCAGAAGTGCGGAAGAGAAGGGCAGTATGTAAATGGAGCTGCTGCAGCAAATGACAGAACAGAGAAGTGCAAACATAGTCAAAGGTATGTTATAAAGTTGCTATTTATTTTTCTCAGTGGCATCAAGTATATTTTCTCTTTTGCTTCTTGCTGAATACAGTGGATTGCTCAAAAACAGGCTAGATTTAGAAAGCATATTTTTGTGTAAGAGACAAATAAGCTGTTCTTTAAGTTGTGGACAAGCTGTCTGAAACTACTTCAGAAATATTAGGCAGCTGTCGGTTGTAGTCATTGGTATCCATATAAAAGGCTCAGGAATAATTCCATTATTTGCTTCTCAAAGTCTGTTCAAGGAGGTTGTAAGCTTAAACCCAGGCATTACTTGAGAGTGATGATGACTTGGACATGTTACTCTAAACATGTTGTAAAACTCTTCTAATTGAAAAGTTTATCTGTAAAACAGGTATTGTGTACATAACGTTTCTATTCGTGCTTTCAGAAAATACCTGTTCAAAGAGCTAATCCTCGTGTCTGGACTGTCTAGCTGGAAGCTTGTATTTGGAAGTAGATTAGAATATCACTTGTGCAGAGCCCAGACTTAGTGAATCAAGGCTGATTACACTGACACAGAATTTCACTTTTATTTCAGTGGAGTTTAAAAATTTCTTTAGTTTGCACAACATCAAAGGTATCCTTCTAAATAAGTATCTGTGTAGTGCTCTTAGTGCATATCTTATTATTTACAGTATAATCAATTTGAGATGCTGTTGCATCAGAAACAGTACATGTTTTGACATGTGCCTCATGGGGAAAACTGAGGGATATATAACAATATATGTGTTTCTTAGAGAGGAAGAATAGTAACAGTGAATGAAGCTCATGCTAATTAATAATGTTTGACAGGCACTAGAGCTTTTCTTGAACTACTGAATGAACGTTAAACCAGGAATCAGAAGTTTTATTGTCTCTGACATTTTTTTCCAATTCACTGCTCGTATTTTTCTAGTTTATTCCTTTTTTCTTCATAGCAAAATGACTAGGAATTATTGCTACAGAGTCCACCCTCTAAAATTAATGGTGCAGGGGAATGATCGCTCAAGGAAAAAACTGTCTACATTTTTTAAGTGAAAGCTACAGAGAGACAGGTGAATGCCTGTTACAACTTTCCGCAAGTGAAGCAGTCTGACTTCTGTGCACAGGGAAGTTCTTACTTTCCTCCTTTTGGCTCTTGACACAGCACAAGGAGCAGTGATTATTTTGCTGCTCCATCAGGGCCATCCTTCTAGCTTCTTAGTCAGCTACATTTCCCACATAGTGGGGTGGCAGTACTGCAGGGAGGCTGTGAGACCTCTCTGAGGCAGAGCAAATAGAGACCTGCAGCCCTTAGGACAGCTCCTGGAAGAAAAGGCTTTCTTCTGCTAAATTTCAAGTGTACAAACTCCTCAGGGTGCACAGCTTCTTCCCAGGGCAGCCACAAGAGGGTCTTTCATCTCCATTTCAAAGTGGCTGGAGACGGATGTAACCCAGGCCCCCACTGATTACCCACAGCTGTTTGTAGGTGCTTCTCAAAGCTGGGATCCTAGGTAGTGTCACTACCAGCTGGGGCACGTGAGAAGTGCAAGCCGGCAGAGTGGGTGTAATAAACAAACTGCAGGACAAGAAGACCTTCATCCAGCCTTGGCTGGCAGTGCCTGAGGCTACCTCTGTGCAGTATTGTGACAACCCAGCCCTCCGCGTCTCCCGTGTCACTCCAGCACCCTGCAATGCTTTTGTTATATGAATTTTGCAGGATACTACTTCCCTCTTTAAATCCTCCCGAAAATGCAACTATTTGCTGGAGCTTCCCAAGTCAGTCACATTCACTGGTTTATTACCCTGCCTTCAGTACTGAGCTAGAAATTAGCAGCAACTTGATTTTAATCAAGTCCGATTATTTCTTCAGTGCATCTCAAACTATGGACTTAAAAGTGGCTCATAACCCCCCTGCCTTTGAGCTGTTCAGATCTTTACGGATGTGAGCTGTGTGTTGGGTTTGCCCTTCCTTTCATTACCAAGTTATGCACATTCATGAGCGTGCCATATCTTCTAGGGAAAATGGACACTCTGCTTTCCATACATGTCATATTATATTGCATTATGTTATATCACTTTATAGTGTCTTATATTACATTATATTATACTATTTTATTTCACATTAATGAAATATTAAGAAACCAAGTCCCCTTATATTATGCAAGTCAAGATCATTCTGACATTAAAAAATAGAAAATTTCATTTCAGCTGTATTTTTCTTATTATCATGTGATTGGCAGGAAATACATTTCTTGAATGACAGATATTCTAGTGGCTAGAGAAGAGGTGGTAGATTTTTGACAGGTAGTACTATGAATTTATATTGCACTTCCGTAAAATTATACTGAATAAAAGTTTCGTTTCTTCAGACATATTGTGTGCCTGCAGTCACTCATTATTACTAATGAGATGATTAATAGGCTAATAGGCACAAATGATAAAATATAGGTATTTAACTTCGCCATCTGAATGCCAAAACTACATTTCTACCTACAAAGTATATAGTCAGGTCTTGTAATTCTTTTATGTGTCTTTTATGTGCCTCTCTAGAACTGCAGGTCGTATATTTGTGGTTCTGTTCACTGAATATTCTTTCTGAAGTCAACTGGAAGGTGCAAATGAGCAAAGCAAGTAAGATTTGCCCTAGGCAAAATCTCTATGAATCTAGAGACTAGACCAAAAACTTTTTTGGGGAAATTTGGTCTTAGACACATTGGAACACTTCACATTGAATCATGGCAAATCCAGGATTGAATATAATAATGCGGAGCAGTGCTGTAAGACTGCATGGGTTGAAAGTGGACAAATCAGTGCTAGCTTTAAGTGGATTTAAATGAACAGAAAAGTGAGTTTATAGGACATGAAAAAGAGCATTTCTACTCTTGTTGGCCAATTTTTAAAAGGCAGAAACAGCTAGTCTCTTTCGTATCTTAACTAACTAATGCAAAGAAGAATGTCTTACTATGCTCCATAATGTTTTACAGCAAGCTATGATGGAGTCACCAGAGTTCACACTTTCTTTTATTGAAAATATGTTATCCTTAATAGGAAGGGTCAGTTAATTGTTTTTGGTTGGGTATATAGGCTATGAAACTACACTCTGAGGCAGAAATCAATGAGAAAAGGTTATAGGTAGTCTTTATATTCTTATAGAAGGATTTGAAAAGTAATGGGGAATAAAGGTCTGTTATAGAAGCTGCAGCGAGTTTAGCCTGATTAGTACTTTTGTGTGATAGTCTAAGTATTAATTATCACATGCAGAAACAGAACACTCTTCTGAATCAATAGAAGATCATTTGATGGTCATTTTATGAAGTAAGGTGACAGTTGTGTGGTTAGGGAGATTACAGAATAGTTTGCACCACAGAAGTCCTTATGCTGGGATTAAGGTTACAACCTCTTACTTGAAGGGATAATCTAAACCAATGCCATTTATACAAGGTGCTGGGTCTGATCTATATGTCATGAAGTTACTGCTGTTCACAGAATCACAGAAACATTGAGATTGAAAAAGACCCTCAGGCTTACCAAATCCAACCCATATCTCTACTTTACAAGGTTCAACCTAAACCACATCCCCAAGCACCACATCCAAACGACTTTTAGACACATCCAGGGTAGGTGACTCAACCACCTCCCTGGGCAGCCCATTGCCATGTCTGACAATGCCGTTGTAGAAGTGGAGACCCATGAGGGCAATCAAAGTGCAGCTGGGGTGAGCACTTTATTCCAAGTTAGACCCCACAACATGGCAATCACAGCCAAGCATCTTCTGTCATCTCTTTCCTGGAAAGTTAAATTTCTTACGATGATCAAGAAAAGCATAAGGGGGTTTTCCTCATGTTTTTTCCTAATTATCATGAGATGCATTGATCGTTATAGGGTTCATTTGGTATGTTCACAGAAGCTTAAAAATATTATCCATGCTTGATAAGGTTTCCGTCTTCTGGTTAGTAAAACTGACTAGTTTATTTTAGTAGTTACACAGTAGAGGCACGTGTGGACTCAGCTTAACAGAGGAGAAGGAGAAAAGGTGAAAAGACCCAAAGAAAAGATAGAGGAAGACTAGACATAATGAGCACTTCAGCTTTTTTATTTACAACATATGATTTTATGTGCATTTCAGGGTTATAGAAATGAAGGACTTTTCTGAATTTCTTCTATCTTTTCCTTCTGATACAAGATCAGAGGTCACCTAAATAACTTCCAATGAACTATTCTCTAGCATTTTCCTAAAAGGTAAAAAAAAAAAAGAGACCTCACAGTGTCATATCAGTCATCTGTTACAGTATTTCACTGTCCTTTACAGGTTTCATTTGCCTATAACCTAATTTCATCTTGCTTCACATTAAGCGTGCTGCCCCTTCATTTGTCCCTGGAAACTGAAGAAGAAAAGTAGATCACCATTCTTCCTATTATACCTGTTAGTATGTATTATACTTTTTCAGTGTGCTTTTATGTCCTCCCTCAAATCTTGTTTTTGAGGCTTAGCAAATGCAATTTGTTAAACCTTTTCACAAGTCGTGTTTTCCCAGACCTCTGCTCAAATTTTTCTTGTTGTCTTCCTGGCAGCAGTTTGGGCATCTGTCCTTACAGCCTTAAACTATGATGCACTGCCTTTCTGTGCTGAGAATGCCAGTAAAAATACTTCACATACATGACATAAGTAACTTGCCCAACATCCCGTTGACACAGCACAGAGCATTCTCTTCCTTTGCTACAACTTGTGCATCAAAGTGTTGGTTCACGGTCAGCTCCTTTTCTCTAATGCTGACTCCTAGGCTATTACTGTCCTCTCTATGCCTGAGCATTTGATTTTGCTGTTCCAAGGCTTGTGCTTCCTTGTCTTCACTGAATTATCTAGGATTGATTTCTTACCACTTCTTGAAATTACCAAGAACAATTTGAATTCTAATGCCATCTTCCCACGTGCTTGTAACATCTCCTAGCCTGATGTCATCCTCACATTTTGTAACTGCACATGCCTTACTAAAACTGTTAGAATAAATACTGGATACTGATGATGAAGCAAAATTCTGCAGGACCACTTGATGTTGACTCCCAGTTTGACACTAATCTACTAATATCAGTACTTTGAGTAGTTTCACAGTTGGTCTTACTCTTGTTTCACCTGGGCCATACTGCCCTATTGTTGCCTTTGACAGTGAGTACTGTAAAACATTTTATGGAGGTCAGGATGTATTGCATTTTACTCATTTAGCACCTGCTAGGCCAAAGACAAGAAAATCAGACCGTTTTGTTGTCAGTTTGCCCTTCACAAATCCATGTTGGCTATTCCTTGGCACCTCATTCTCCCCCAGATGCTGAGAGACTGGTTGGCTGTTCCAGTAACTGTCTGCATATTCTGTAATTGCTAATGTTTTGGCTCTTGCTTTAGCTGGTTTCTGAGGCACCTGACAGTAAATTCTGTTCCAGCTGATCAATTTGTCAAGAGATTTAAAAAATACAGGTTATATGGCTTGAGAGAAAACAGAACATAGTATCTTAATACTCCAGCAATTTTCACTGGGCACTAGGTCAGGCTTTGCCAAGATCAAGATAAGTTGATGAAGTGAAAATAGTCCATACACAGAGTTTGCACTGTTGTGTGCCGCTGGATCACTAAGGTGGCTTTCAGCAGTGGGGTGGTTCCTGGAATTTATACCATGGATACAGTTTTCCTGCAAGGCTATTAACAAGCAAAAAGGAGCAGAACTAGAAAGTCTGGTTTATTATGGTTATGTCTTTTCTCCATAACTCTTCCTTCATGCATGCAGTAATCCCAACTCCTTCCAACTTCCCTTGCTATACCAGCTAAAACACTGCAGTTACTACTCTGGAACTGGATGCAAGGTGATCACTTGATCAAAGAGCTTGTAATGGTGTCTGTCCTTTCCTCACTGGGAACACTAATTTGGGTCTTTCTTACCTAATTTCCAAGGAACAGATAGAAATACAGTGATCCTTGGGATGTATGTCTATCTTTTGCAGTATTAATGGAATATTGATGCAAATTTATCACTCATTTCCTTGATAAATCAGATGGAAACTAGGCACAGAAGATCCTCCCTTATAAAGGACAGCAACTAGATGGCTCATAGCAGATAATGGAAGGATGGGAATTTTGACCAAGAATACCTCAGCTGTTACAAAAGCTGCTATTAGATCACCATTGCAAATTGAATACTAAGATAGAGACAGGATTTTGGAATCGCCTAAAAATCTTATCTGTAAAAAACTGCAAAGCTAAGAACTTAGCAGCAAGACAAAGCCTAAGAAATCATTTATATTCTAGTAAATGCTAATTCTTAATCATTAAGAGATTCAGGGCAGAGGAATTGCTTCATCTAAGGTAGACACCTTTTGAAGTGGGAGGAACTGGGAAAGGTGCAAAGATGTTCCCAAAGTCGATTATGAAGAAAATGGAAACGAGAATAATCCATTTCAGGAAGTGCATTGTTAGTGCATGTCACGTTTATAGGGCAGTTAGATAATACCTGACATACACTTCCTGCGGAGACTGCAACTATTGAGTCTGAAGGCCAAAATCTTGGAGACTGGCAGGCAAAGCATCCGAGGTTGTTTTTCAGGCTTTATGAACCTTATCTTTGCTATACCAGAACACTTCTGGGGTAAATGAAGTCAGTATATCTATATTCCTTCTTTATTCTTTCAGCTTGAAAGTGTCCTATGAAAGCTAGACTCTCACAATCAGTATTTCTCTTTAAAGCTAGGTGACAAGAACAAGGTAGACTCTTAACAGTTCAGATAGAAAGAGGCTACAAGTCTTCTGTTTCTTTTGCTGATTTGATTTTGTAGTCAGCAGCTTGAAGTTGGCTTGAAGATGTTAATCCTATTGTTTAGCAGCTTGTCTTCATGCTCAGACAAGACAATCGGTAAGGTCAAGACAAGGTACAGATGCCAGTGTTGTTCAGATGAAGCAAAGTCTGACTCAAGAAATATGAATTAAAGGAAATATTTTCACTTTTTAGAGCTGTACAGCTATTTTGTAGGTTAAAGACAATCCTTTCTCTATGAATACAGACACCATTATAACTAAAAAAAAACCCAACAGAACCAAAAAGCCCCTAGGTACCAGTAGGTGCATACATTTATTACAAGAGATAGCCAAATGTTTTATTCTGGAAAAAGAAGGTAATCAGGGATGCAGTCATAATGAAACTAGGAAATTCTCTTCCCAGTTACAGCACATAGGCACTTGCTTGGTATTATTTTTGATCTTCTTAAATGAGAGAAACCATTACTTCTGTCTGGCCCAGGCAGACAGCTGCATTCCAGGTTTGCAACAGGAACTGGTTTTATCCTGTTGCAGGGTAATGGCAAATGAAGCAAAACATCTGCTCAAAATCTGGAAGAGGAGAGGGACATGGGCAGAGGGAAAGCACCAGTACATTTATTTTTCTCAGGGTCTTGTTACAGGTGAGTAGGTCCTGTTGAGGGCATAAGTAGTGCCCTTAAGCATTATCCCTGCTGACCTCTCAGCTTGCAGGGCTTACTGTGGTCACAGCAGTATTCACCATCTCATCGCCTTCACAGAAACTCTGACTCTAACACACACCAGGTCTTCATCCCACACCTGACTCATCCTTCTCCATCTTCCCTTTTGATAGCACAGAAAATTGCATCCTTCCCATCTAGCCCCCTCATTCTTGTCAGGAAACTATAGTTTTTACCCATACTGCTTAGTGAGCCTTGAGATAGGTCAGAGCAAAGGCTCCTGCTTCAGCTGCAAAGGGAGAAAGAAAAGTCATGCTTTGGAGGACAGGACAGACTCCATATGTTAATTTTTTAAATGCAGGCTTGAAAGGGGTTATCACAGTTTACATGAACATCTAGTTGTAGCTTTGAGTCATTTGTACGAGGTTTTTCTTGACAGCATGGAAAAAGTGGTCAGAAGACTGTAAGAGGAATCTTACTTAGTATGATTTTTCATATGTGTTGTTGTGGTGTTGTTTTTTCACATCCTTGATTGAAGCAGGGTTGTTTTACCTGGCATTTATTTCCAATGTATTTGCAACACCTCACTTAGTTCCAACTGAGGCTGACTTCAGCAGCATTATGTAGACCAACATGAAGCTTTTGAAACCCTCTTGCACTTCAGGTCTGCTCCTCTACAACAGTATTTACAGTACTTCATGCTGAGTAAAATCCAGGGATCAGATTCTCCCCTGGTGTAAGTTCTGAGCATCATTTTATTTGGAAATGTTTAGTTGTGATTGTATGTATGTGTTTCATTCTTTTTGATCTTTTTGTGCATCTGTAACCACAGAGCTGGGATTTATACAATGGGACTCCCTCTGTCATTCTGTACGGTTTTTCATTCTGCAGACACTCTGCAGCTTTGAAGGACTTCAGATCTTGAGAAAAATTAGTTCACTGATGTGTCCCAGGAGAGATTTTTGACTGGTCTGTAGATGTAGTTTTATGACAATGGATTGCATTCTGAGTTAATGTTTATGCACCATATGCTATGTTGTCAAGTTCCATTGTATTTATGAAGATCTCAATACAATGAAGTAAAAAAAAAAAAAAAAAAACCATGCTTAGGCCCAGTCTATTTTCCAGAAAAGTCAAAAATGCCTCTAGATTTTTTTCCTTTAATTTAAACTTGCCTAGTAAATAGAAGAATAAGTAATAATGACAGTAGGACTGGCCAGAGATAAAACAGATCAACTTCTGGAAGTAGTACAAAAACATTTTGGACTGTAATCCAAAAGCTTATTTAGACAGAGCTAACTTAGCTATGCAAGCATTACGATTTCTAAAATGAGACAAGTATAGCATGAATTGCTTAAGAGATTTTATTTCAGATCCTGGCTCACTGGAGCCTCCACCCCTGGAGGCTGATGTTAGGCACCTCTTGTACAGCTTACATTTTCTTATCACTGCCACTCCTCTGGGGTTATTGTAAAGACATTTTATGACAAAGCTGTGAGCAACTGAAGGTATGGGAAACCTAAGAAGTAATCTGTGAAAACATAAAAGAATAATCCATTTAATGGAGGGTAAAAAGCTGCAGTACTCACATCCCCATGTTGTGGGTGAAACTATCACAAGAAATTCAAGGAACAAAGTAAATAGGTCACTTGGAGAATTCACTCAAATTTAATTTCTTCCTCCTAACATCATTATTGAGCTGTTAGGGGTTTTTTTGGGAAAAGAGTGGGGGGGGAAACTCTTGAATTGTGTCATTAAACACAGAAATAGTGCAGCATATGTGCTAATAAGAAACATTTACATTATATATATATATGTATCTCAGCTATATCACATGTATTTGTGCATTTATGTGCAGAGAATGTGGAGGAGGGAATTTAAAAATTACTGCCTCTTTTTTCCCAAATTTCTCAGTGTAGTAAGCTTCCTGCAGATGAATTACCTTCACTCAGGCAGTGTGCCTACATGGGACACACTGAGGTCTGTAGGACTCTAGGACATGAGTGCTGGATCCACACAGCAAAATCTATTGGAAGGACCAGGAATAAAAGATACAAGCAAGTAATTAATTTTGTGAATATAAATAGTCTGCTGATTTTCTTGCTTAACATGATGAATACTAAATGTGTGTATAAACCTTCTCAAGTCTGAGCTTTCTGACTATAAAATCTTTAGCATTTATGTAAATGTTTATTGAACACAATACATTTCAATCCCAGTGGAACTCTCATTATGCCCATATGGTCATCCACTATTAATATTTTTATGCTTTCTTTGGAAGTGCTGTTCTCTTCAGAATTAACAAGAGAAATGGGTCACTTGCAAGAAATGTTTTAAGTGGGTTGTTGCAGATATTTCCTTTTTCATCTTTGCTAAGAATTAGATATTCAATTAAGAATAGTTTAATTACAATACAAATATATACTAGGGAGGTTGTTTTTTTTTTAATTGGAGCATGAAGAGTAGCTCACATTTAGAATATGGCTACTTTTATTCAGAATATGGGCTAAGAGAGAAATCTGTACTTGAATTTGTAGAAAGTGTATTATTGTGACTCTTTTGTGTAGAACAATTAGGTAGTTTCTTTGTACCTTGCATAGGCCCCCAGTTGCACAAAGTTCAGTCAGATCTTCATGGTTCTTTAGGAAGCCAAAAGCCATATTTGTAACTCTTGAATGACAAGAAAAAGGATTTTCAGCAATGAAGAGAGAATAGAGAAAGTACCCTAACCAACTGAGCTGATAAACAAATATTATCACAAAAGCAGGGGCAAGAAGGGCATTGACTTTGAGTCAAGGATTTAAACTGTACAGGTGCAGCTAAGCCTGTTATAAAGGAGTACTCAGTTGTGGGTAAGAAACTGGGTGCTGTGGGTGACCTTGCTTTAGCAGTGAGGTTAGACTGGATGGTCCCCCCCAACTCCCAACTATGGGATTCTGAAACATTCAATTTGTTCTTGAAAAATACCCACTGCAGAAGTCCCATGCAGTCAGGCAGTCTTCTCGGGCTCAATATTTTTGTGTGTGTGTGTGAACAAGGAAAACAAGATTTCTCTCCCTTAGCTGCCTTCAAAGACGTTTGCACATCCGCATGCTGACCCATGAAACAAGTTTCTATAATGTATTTCACGTGTCAGGCAGAGGCTCAATAAATTCCATCCTTGCAGATGTCCTTAATAACCCGGTTTGAAGGGCTCCCAAGAAACAGCTTGCATTAAGAGATCATTAAAGGTTCAGTTCTACCTCACTCATTCATGCCAACAGTCACCTTCCTTTATAACTCGATCAACTGTCTCCTTGTGAGGAACTACCCCAGCTTTGTTACTGTTACTTTGTAACTGTAGCCTTAGCTTGTAAACCTTTCAGTGTAAAGGACTGTTGGGTCTCATTCTCTGCTTACACTAGCTGAGAACTAAACAGGACAAGAGATATGGGGGGAGGAAGCTGCCGGCTTGAGAGAGGACGGTTAGCACAGCTGCCCTTTGTGGGAGTCAGGCGAGATAGGAGGTGGCTGTGTGGACTGGAAGGCTGGTTCTTATCAGAGTGAGAAAGTCTTAGAAGCAGCAGCCTGTTACCAAGGAGAGAATGAATAAGGTGTGGCCAGACAGTTCTACTCCTGGATAAGTAAGTGCTACTTGCGGCAATAAAGGGGTGAGCTTGGATGTATCATATTGGTATCGATGGTCGGCTCATCTCACGTCATCCGTCACCCCATTCCTAGCAGCCCCGGGCATGCGCGCAACTCCACATCATCTGGTGACCCCAACGTCTCATGACCCCAACCTCTGGTGACCCCAAAGTTCACGATACGCAACAAAGGACCTGTTGGTTGTTTGCTGCAACTATACAGACTAGCAGCACCACGTAGCCATATTCCTGTTGGGCTTTGTACTTAGAAATATTTTGTGTAGAAATTAATCTGCAATAGTTCTGTTGTCTTTTCTTCACCTGTGGACAGGTATTCTAGATTTAAGCTGCTTTTTTTCAGATTTCAGATTACTTTTGGATAAAATTCGGAATTTCCATTTCAGGAGACTTCTAAGCGTACCCAGTCCTCCAGCTGTACCAGCTTGGTTGCTGGGAAAGTTTCAAATATTCTCTTCTTGTCTGTTGAAAACATTGAATTGTCTCAGTCTTCACTTCAGAATATTTTTTTTTTTTTTTAAGATTTTGAAATACTTCAAATATTTTAGTTAGAAATATTTGACGGCTCCTGCTACATTTTATTTCTGCAACATAAAATCATTAAGCCTTAAGAGTTAAGTATAGAACAGCAGTAAAATGAAGTGTGAACTACTTGCTTAAGCCTCAGAGCCCCATATACCTTTCCCAATGAGTCTGTCTGTCCTGGAAAGAAAAAGAAGAGTCCTCAAAAAGAATGGCAAAAAATGAGGCCCACAGAGATGTATGGAGTATTTTGACAGACTAACCTGAGTGCAGCAACCATATCATTAAACTCAGCAAAATGGTAGAGTTTGTTACAATCCCTAGCCTGTAATGAGGTTACCAGCTAAACAAACTTTAAGACAACAAAAGATATTAGGCTGATGAAAAGTGTTCTCTGATGGAGGTCAGCATTCCTCTGCCTAAACAGGTCTTTCAGGCTTGTGGAGGAAAAGATGTGTTAGCTTGATTTGCTTGGACAAACCACACAATAGCATGCAACTACCAGCACCACAAAACCTTCTGTGGGTCATAAAATGATTAGCTGACCATTCAAATTCTAGAAATGTTGTATTCGTAACAGCAATCAGCTCCTCAGAGAAGAGGCAGCAGAGTGTGAAACCTGAATTCAAGGAGTGGGGAGGTTGAAAGAATAATTAAAATTAGAAATAAGTTGGAGGTGCTAGAAATTCTATTCAAGGTTTGCAATGTAGCAATAATATCAGGAATTATGTGGATAGGTGTGTGTGCACGTGTGTGTGTAATGGCAATGATGTCGTTTCCAAACAGAAGGAGAAAGATGGCTGCCGTAAAGTGTTCACAAGCTATTATAATTTCCAGAGTGAACTGTTTTAAAATGTTCTGTAAGGACTTCTGGTCATGAGTATTTCTAAAGAGTATGCACTTAACACATGTCAATCAATATCATAAAGTGACAGTACAGTCAAGATAGGAAAGCAGAGAACTCTTGTTGACTGAACTCTGATGATTCTTGCATCTAAGCCTTCAGTTCCGTAACTTATGTGGTAACAGCATTCCTAGTTTTGGAAGCTATGCATCCTGATAGTGTATTTTTATGTAGAAGATTAAATATTTTAAAGTATATTTGCCTATTGAGAAAACTCTTTTACCTTGGGGAAAAAAAACATCCTCCTACGATTTTCCTTTAACTTTACAGGAGACTGCCATTCACAAAACCAGGATTTCTCTTGGACATTTCAAAGGACGTCAGACAGGACCTACTTTTTTCTCAAGGCACTGAAGAATTCTATTTTGACTTTTTGGTCACCTCTAGTATGCAGATGTGGACTTCAGGTAGAATGAGCAATGCAAAGAACTTGTTTGGACTTGGCATTTCCTTGTGTTTTTGGGGACTGATGGATCTTACTACAACTGTGCTGTCAGGAAGTGCCAGGCCCCTCACTGAAAGGCAAGAAGACAACCTGTCAGACAAGCTGCATCAGCGTATGAAGCGGAGCTGGGTGTGGAACCAGTTCTTTGTTCTGGAGGAGTACACAGGAACTGACCCCCTCTATGTTGGGAAGGTAAGACCCAGATCGGGGGAATATATGGCAGAGTGTAGATATATCTGTGTATCTGCAGACTGCGGTGAAACATGAGAAGCTTCCTCAAGTGTCTTTCCCTTCTGTGTGGCAGTGAATTTAGCCACATTAATTTCAGATCCATTCCTAAGAGCTTTCAGTCAGTGCCACCTTCTTTTGGGAGGAATTTCTGTTTCAAGGGGCTGTCCATATATTTGCTTATTTCAAAGAGATCTGCTGCATCAGTCATTACTGCATCTGCAGTGATCTTTCCAGGAACTCCTACAACGTCAAGGCAAAGCAAGGTTATATTGACATAAGAGGATTAGGGAAGAAAGGAATAGTTCGTGATCGTACTTCTGTCTCTGATCAAGTCAGCTGGAAGCTGAAATCCACAATCAAATTAAATAGCCAATTTCTCTTGAAAACTGACATTTCATTTTTTGCTTTCTGCAAATCTCTAGGACCAGACTATCTTCTTTCTTATCATAGGCTGACTATAGGTTAATTCTGTGGACTGCAGAGAAGTTACTCCAGATTTAGAAGGGTAGAGAGACAGTTTATTAAATCCAGCTATGAAGGGTCATATTTTTGGATCGCTTATACCCTGAGAGCCTACACATCAGTACAGATATATGTAAAATGTATGCTTAAGCTCGTCCCTTGGTTACTTGATAGTATTTTGCATTCACTTCTATAGCTCTTGAGGAACAAGCTGATGGAAATCAGACCAGTAACCTCTGCGACCACAACCTACTTCACTCTAACCATCCTTCTTTTTTTGTTTTCTAACTAGTTTCAAACACTCTGAATAGTTCAAAGTATGGTTTATGGTCAGCACCAAGTTTGCTTCTAGTCTACACCAAGGTGACAAAAATGGGGAGGGAGAGAATGTGCCTAAATGTTTGAATAATACGATTAAATTTTACATGCCTAGAATATCAGATGCTGTTATGATGAGTGCAGACTACATATAGGAAGACATGAAAAATTAAGAACTAAGAAAATATGTCAGAAAATCAATTATTTCATATTTCATTGCTTATTTTTATGTTATCAAGGTTCCTTCTTTCCTTCCAAATTAAAGGACTGAGCTTTTGGCAGGGAAAAAAAATCACTTGTACAGAGGCACATTTTGGAGTTGTATTTATCATTCTATAACCCCATGGAGCTAAACTATGCCCTCAGTTACACCAGCATAAATCAAAATGAATCCATGGGCTTCAAAAGACCTCCTCCTCATTTATCCCTGTGTAACTGTCAGCAAGATATGGTCTTCTTCCTCCCACAGCAATGGCACTACTAGTGATTGCTGCCAAATGAGACCTCATTAGTCTTCATTCATTTCTGCACCTAGCTTTTCAGCTCTTGATATCTCTATTGATTAAAGAAATTAATACTAGTTTTTATGCAATTCCCATCTTTGGAACAAGGGCCAGACATACTATTTCACATAGTTTCATCTGAAACAAATCCAGATTTGAACTGTGAGCTGAACTTTAGGTTAAACAAGCAGTGGAAGAAACTGAAACTTGGTGCGGTTGGCAGTGCTCTGCCACCGTAGAGATGACTCTTCATAGTCTGTGTCCATCAAACAAAAGCCCAACTTCCCGTGCGCAAGGTCTCTCCAGGATCCTTTATTCCACGGCTGTATTAGCATAGGGATGTCCAAGGATTGATTAGCTCCCATGGTTAGTAGAGCAAATCAGCCCCATTCACTGCTGAGGTGCCATGACTGGATCTCTCTGGAGGCCTCATAACTCTCCACTCCTCCATGAAGACCAGATACAAGGGAACTCTGTGTCAAAACGAGCCTCTGAGGGTCAAACATTTCGTTTTCTCCCATCCCTGAAGTGCGTTCAGACAGCCATGTGGTGGGATGAATGCAATGGGGGCTGCCATGGCAGAAAACCTTCCCCTTGTCTCTGACAGCCAAAGACATAGGCTCTCAGAAGAAGCTGCAGCCCACCACAAATCATCACCCTGCTTATGTTCGTGCTGGCTGTGTCTTGAAGATCCTTAGGAAAGGGACCAGAAGGAATAGACTGTGGGCTGAATTAATTTTCCTGGCATGTCAGAAATTCTTCAGCCCAAGTCACCCCAGGCTGAGTCAGAATTAGCTCTAGAAGGCTTACACACAGGAATATGGAGGTGCAAAAGGACTCTTAGTCTACTGCTTGCTGCTAATACCAATCTTTCACACAGTTTCGGGTCTCAACGCCTGGCCAGGCAGAGCCTCTTCTAACTGATACCACCCATGGCACTCCAAGATTTGTTTTTTTCCATCCACACACTCCAAGCCCATGTCAGAAGGAGATCCAGTTGTATTTACTTCACATCCTAAAGACATCCCATAAGACAGGTTCTTCTGATGCTCTTGTATAGCTGTTTATGGCTAGCTATGTATGACTAGAACAACCCAAAAAGTACCTGGTGTTGAACTTCATCCAGGCTTGTCTGATATGATTTTCAGGGGTGCTATGTAAAACATACTTTCCTATGTAACTGTAAGGCAAGGTGCAAAATATGTTTTGGACAGGGAAATGAAACTTCCTGAGGTGAATTCTGCAGCTTTTGGCCAGTGCTCATGATCCTTATTTGAAGTACTTGAACCTCAGAGAGTTCCTGTTCCTCTCACAGATAAATACAAGACTTCACATTTCCTAGGTAGCCATTATTGACTAATAGGATGAACTAGGGAAGCTGATGCTATTTGCTACAGTAGATATTTTCCACATTCACCTGCCAGCTTACACTCTATCTATAATTGAACTGGAGACAGACTTCACCACTTTGTCATATCAGAGACTCCCTAATCCTGTTTCAAAGGAAAGAGTAATTTTAACCAAAACAGCTGAATGAGTGAATAAAATGCATCCTTTCTACAGACTATCTATGTAGATCAACCAAGCTCACTCACACATCCTTGCAAAATTCGCCTGCAGGTGCTACCTCCCTGGAGGCAGAGAAGGGAGAGAGCATGTCAAGGATGGAGTCACAGCCTGGTTAGCAGAGCTGTGAGTCCTTCCCTGAGCTGCCTTCTTCTGCATGCCCTTTGTGGGGAAATGCATCGTTCAGATGTAGATGTAGCCTCCTTAATCTATTGTACTGCCCTTATCAAAAGAAGCAGTCCAGGTTGACACAGTGAACAATTTTTCAGGGGTTATAAGCTTTATTCCTGCCATATTCCATTCCTTAATTTGGAGGAGAAAGTACAAAAGAATTCCTACTTCTGTGTCAGCCACATGACAAAACAAGTTATTGCACCACCCGTAAAACAGCCTACTTGAAACTCAATTACCTTACCAAGCGAGTGACTTCTACCTACACCTCATACTGCAGCATCCTGATCTTGGGGTTGGTGTGAGCAACAGTGTGAACTTAACTCCTTTCAGATGACAAATTCTTTCAGATTTATTGCAGTCTGGCAGTATTATATCTTTTATACTTTTTGGCGTTGTGCAGAAAAAAGGTTATACAAGAAGCTGCGAAAGAAGTGCAAAAAATAGTGTTTCTTACTGCCTAGTCTTGGTTGAAACCCAGTGTTTTTAACAAACCACAGTTAGACAGAGATCCTCTTGTACTCCCAAATTTTTATTAGCATGCCATGTTCATTCCATTTACTCCCTACACAACTGCATTCATTCCCAATAGGGCCTTGGACAGAAGGAATGATTTAACTCTTGAGCTTGATTCAGTATTTTCTGCTAAGTCTCTCGAACTTTCCTGAACACTCCTGCTATTTTAAAAGATGCTTCCTTTTCCCCACCTCTCCTTTTTCCCCTTCCCATTCCTCCCTCCTTTTACCCATTTTCACCCCCTTTCCTCCTTCTTTTCCCATCTCTTTCTCCCCATTCCCACCCTTTTTTAAAAATTCCTTTCCCTTTTTTTGGTTCTTTTTTCCCTTCTTCCCCTCCCCCCCTCCACCATTTCTCTTGTTTTTCTTCCATTTTTCTTATTTAATTAGGAGTTGTTGATGTTCCAATCCATCAGGCCCAGGTATAATTCCCCAATCAGGTCTAATGTCGGTATCTGTCTCAGCAGCTGCATTCTCATACTACCACACGGGTGCACTAAAACAAATGCCCAAAAAGTCACTTAGTAGTTCTGAACTGATTCAAAAAGCTCTAATAGTGTCCTCCTTCTGAAAGCATCCTGTTTACTAGCTCCTACAGTGATAATCTCCAAGTTGTGGGTATTTAGGGTAAGTAATGACAACCACTGTGTTTTTTCAAATTAATCACAAGATAGTGTTTCCTGAAGATATGCCAGTTTTTAGTCTTGGTGCCTGCATGTGAATTAATACACATGGCAATAATCTAAATTAAACTCTTTGCCACTGACAATTTTTTCTGGTTTTGCTCTTCCTCCATTTAGGAGAGCTGCCAGGATTCCTTTCCAAGAGACCAATGTCTCTCAGTTGCAGCAGCCACTGTGGAGACCAATGGCAAAAAGGTGAAATAAATTATCAAGGCGGTTGTCACAATCTGCACCTTTGGTTCTTGCAGCCACTGTGCAGTGCTGCAAGCCCTTCAACAGTGTTAAGCACTCATTAAGAGTTGGTGGGCCACCTACATACATACATACCTGTCCAGGATGGTATGTGCCACAGAAAACCACATAGATCCCACCTCAGCTGAAATCAGTCTTACCCTAAAATAGGAGTAGACGCAGGTTTTGCATAGGTCACGTGCTGCACTCGGAGAGGCTCGTAAGGAGAACAACCTCCAGAGAGTAATTGTCTTCCAACACGACCCTTTAGCAGAGGAAAAGGTCTTTCACCTCCCAACTCAATGGGACCTGAAGAGCTGATCCACTGGCATTAGAAATGCTTAGGTCAGATAAGGCAATTTGTCCACATCCCTGTAAAACTTATTCTTGTGTGACAAGTTGTTCTGTAGTTTTCAGTGTGTTTTTACAGAGATTGTATTTCTTCTTTCTTTCTTGAGAGAATACTGAGTAATCAGATTATTTGTGTTTGATTTCTGCTTTTCCACATTAACGATCCATTTCTATTTGGATTCTTTCTTCAGATCCTACAAATCCTGTGTTCATATAGTCAGCTTATTACTCCAAGGTTCTTTTCTCCAGTGCAAATATTTAGCTATATTTGGCCACGTCCTCCACAATTATTCCTATATGTCCTTTGAGCTCACCAAAGCATTAAACACACACCTAATTCTGACCATACTTCTTGAGATAATTACCTCACATGTGTGTTTAATAATGTGCTTAACTGAATCCAGCCCACTTTGACCACTTCTAAAAAATGTATTTATCTATGCTTTATTCATCTTTTTAAATGATAATCACACTGGGAAACAGCATTCACACCTGAACTATTCTTGAAAATACCATTTTGATTATTGCACCTCAAGTCTGTTGCCTTCCTGTCTTTTCAGAGTGAACAAATACTGTTTCTGGGCATTGGTCTTTTACTGTTTTCCTCAAAAGCACTGGAGTATGAGCATACTGTATAATGTGAGCACACTCACACCTTCATAGTGCGAGTGAAATGATTTGATTGTGTTTTCATAGTCACTTCAGTGTTTCAGGTGTTTAGCAGAATGATAGCCCCCAAGATGATTTGTTTCTGTTTTAAATTACAATTAGCACTGCGTTTACTTCTGTTTCGTTCACAGCTATCTGTGGCTGCTCAGAACTAATTAGCAGTCATGCAATAAATCCATTCGCTAATTTCCTAGAAAATCTGAGATTCTTCTCTATAGCCTGACATGGACAGAGTCTAATGTTTATTGCTGCTTCCCTTACCTACTGTTCAACAGTAATTCTTCCCAGAAGGTGAAGATCTGGCTAGATTTTTATGTTAACATTTTCACTGGGGCGAAAAAAAAAAAAAAAACTAACTTGATTTCTGAATCATAACAGTTACTAAGTAGCATTTTCATCCTACTTCCCCTTGCTCCCAGGCAAGTTTACATTATCTGCCTGTTAATCTATCCCTGGAATATCTGACTCCTCTTAAGCCATGTGAGGAAGCAGTCTGTGGCTTTGCTGACCTCACTTTATCCCAAGCATGGCAAATGAGTCCTTCTCAATGGCTTTTGCAACCAGGCAAAATATAACTATTAAGTGAGATTTCAAAAAGGCACAGAGCCTGTTCCTGTTTGGGTGTCTCTTCCTTTTCTTCTGGCACAGCTGTGAGTGCAGAAATGGGAAGATAGGAGAGGGTTTTTAATTGCAACTCTGTGATGCAAACTTGACTGAGTATTTGCCTCTTTCAGCAAAACAAATTCATTAAAACCAGCTTGTGAGTCCCAACAGTGAGACCAAAATGCTCAGGATGCTCACATGCTTAGTACTTCTTAGCAGCTTCTTGCCCAGCTCACGGTCTAATTGAATCCTGGTCCTTTCCACAGCTCCACTCTGACATGGACAGAGGAGATGGTTCCATCAAGTACATCCTCTCAGGAGAAGGAGCTGGTATTGTGTTTACAATTGATGATACAACAGGGGACATTCATGCCATTCAGCGACTGGACCGGGAAGAAAGGTCACAGTACACCCTGAGAGCGCAAGCTCTGGACAGGCGAACAGGACGGCCTATGGAACCGGAGTCAGAGTTCATCATAAAAATCCAAGACATCAATGACAATGAACCGAAGTTCCTCGATGGACCTTACATAGCTTCTGTTCCAGAAATGTCACCTGTGGGTAAGGCAGATTTTGTGGCTTCTCTTCACCCCTGTAGGCAAATTTGAAATGGTCACCAAAACATAAATTTCCTGAGTCCTTGAACTCAGATTTAACTCCTTGCCAAGGAGTTGCAGGGCACAAGAGCTTCCCCCGGTGTGCCTACTGCCACGGAGAAGAGAACAGACTTTACACCACTGTAAGCTGGGCCCTTGTGAAAGAAAGCATGTCGAGTGAAGGAAGAGAGCTAAGAAAGGATCTAATGTGAACATGCCATCCTTAGACAACATGCAGTAACATAGTGCCCCTTCTCCTCTGACATCAGATGGCAACAGTGGTAATGACCATTAGATGATAATTACCATCCACAGGGTAACACAATTTTAGAAACCTAGTTCACACTGAGAATTGAAATACTGTCAGGGAGCTCTTAAAATTGTGGAGGTAGGATGACAAATTTTAGCAGCTAATCTGTGTAAGCCTGTGTTAAACATGGTTCAGTGGACCCCAAGATTCTGGTACTGTTTGCTCTCCACTTTTAAAGAATGGGATCATGTCAAAGACAGCCTTGTTATTACAGTGCAGAAAACAAACAGCAGTCTTCCTACATACACAATTCAGGAGAAAACATTTCCATATAACAAATAGTCACATAAAATACTGCTTTTCTGGAGTGTTTTCTTTCTTTCGGAGTCACATTACTTTTTGCCTCTGTGACATCATTATACAGGTAATAATACCATATAAATCTCATGTCCTGATGTTACAGATATGCTTCAGCTTCTCATTCTTCAGTATTACGTTGACATAGTTATAGATAACATCAAATATAAAAGTTCCATTCAGAAATAATGTTGCTTAATGGTAATGGCTAGCATGAATTCAGATTTATTTTCCAGTGTGTATCTAGTAACATTGGATTTGTTTCTAACATAAAACATTATGTAGAAGTCTGGATAAATTCATAAAGGCATTATCTGACATGCCTTTAAGGAGTCAAAACTCATATTTCCAACAGTTATGTTTTACCTTCTTGTTTTTCGTAAATTACATAACCTGAAACTCATTATTAGCTTCAAAGGAAGTAGAGACCTTGGAAATCAATTGAGGAGGGGAAAAAAATGCATCTGTGTAGATTCCAAGACACTTCAGAAGACTGTAGTCTTTAGGCCATGCAACATAAACTGCAGTCCTAAAGAGAAATTATCTCAGAGAGATATCCCTTCTTGCTCACGATTCCATCCCACAGTCAACACACAGCATCCATGGGCTCCCTACAAGAGTTCATTGCTTGTATCAGCATAGCTATAGATCCTGTTTGAGCTGCCTTTAAGTAACATTTAATACCAAGAATGGAGGAAAAGAAACAAGCAGTATGTAACTACCAACTCTCTACAGACCAAGACAAAGTACTGTTAGATCAGCATTTCTATAACTGTAGTCCATAGAGTACTTGCATTTTATAGATGCATGATGAATTTATGCCTATTAATTTCCTTAGTGCTAATGAGATACAAGTATGAGCAGTAAGTGCAAGCACCATGAGCATCAAATGAAGTTCAGTGTGGGAAAGCTCATTAGGCATTTTAATTAATTTTGAACTGTGTACTTTTCCTGTTAGTTCTTTATCCTACAGGGTCTTACCTCATGGATTTTTTTGCCAGGTACCTCTGTTATCCAGGTAACAGCGACAGATGCTGATGACCCAACTTACGGCAACAGCGCAAGAGTAGTGTACAGTATTCTCCAGGGGCAACCGTATTTCTCTGTGGACTCTCGAACAGGTATGTTATTTCATCAGGGAACAAGGGAGTGTGAAAAACAAAGGAAAATGTTTCAAGCAGAAAGAATTGTGACTGTGACCAGAGAAGCATATTTCTGTGGCTTGGAGCCAAACTGGAGTGGGACTCTGCAAGGGCTAAAGTGAGGGCATGGTAACGAACTCCAGAAGGACCACTGCTCTCTGCAGTGATATATTCATCTGAATGACAATATTCTGCAGCTTGAGAGCTGGGTGGGTTTGGTGCTGTAAATTTTCGTGTTGGCTTCTATCACTGCAACAAGGTCTTCAGATCTACTTGGTAGCAAGGCTTAGTGGAAAAAAGCAATCTATGAGCCAACCAGGACTGGAAACTGCAAGCTAAAGGATGCCGTTATCTGTAGTAGTTTTATCTAAGGATGCTCTTGTTAATAACCTTATCTATAGGATATCCACACTGTTCTGCTTGCCTTTTCTCTTTTTCTGTGTATATCCAAGGTTTATATCCAAAAGAGGGATCTGACAAGTTTTGACAGTTTCCAAAGGACATCTGTAGTGCTAAGGTCAGAAACTCATGAAACGAGTCACCGTTGAGCCCTGGGGACAAAACAGAAAAAACACTGTATAATCTGAGAGCAGTTCATGGAGTAGGTGCTCTAGCCAAAGACAAACTTATATATGCTGTGTACATCTTTACAATGTAAATAAAACAGTAATGTTTATTTTGTGATCAGGTTAACTGCCACAGGAAATTAAGGGTATAATCAGAGATTTGCTAAGTACTGGATGATTTCTAAGAAAGCAAGGCTGTAATACTCAGGGTCAGCTCCAGTATAAATTTAACTGCTAGAGTGCAGCCGAGATGTAAGGTAGGCCCTTAAGTCCAAAATCATGTACTTGATTGGTATTTAACCCAGAAAAGGTGTTTTTCTCCACTTACTAATTTCTCAGTCCCTTAGACCTGTATCTCTGGACATGTCTAAAGCTACCTCAGCTTGTGAGCAATATGGCTGGCATCTGTTTAGGCTAAGTGTATCAGAGAGCTAGAAGCCATTTCCACATCACAGGCACAGGACTCTAATCAGCTTCTTCAGTGCAAACCAACCTGCACAATTTGGTAATCCAAAAAATGCAATTGCCGCTCTCATGTTCTCCTGAAACAGAGCTAGAGCCCTGAGTCTCCCACTTCCCAAGAAAACATCTGGCTGTTAGAGAAAAGAAAGGACATCACCTCTGCTCTTTATTACTTTTTTGAAGAGAGTGAAGCTCACTCAGTTTGGTGAAAGAAATGGTACCAACACCTTTATTTTGGGAGACCTGAGGATCAGAGCCTTTCCTATACCCCTGTTGAAGGTTTCAAGGTCCATCATCACCCTTGCTGACCCAGTTGTATGCAGCAGCAGCAGCACTGATATCTCCTTGCTCAGTATGGCTACTCCTCTGGGTACCATTTGGAGAAGCATGGACCCTGAACTGGCTCTGAGTCCTGGTGCCCTGGACTAACCCTCCTCTAGAGCCCAGAGGCTTCATTCAGATCTAAGCATGGCAGAGCCTGGTTTTTAGGCATTGACGCTTTTTTTCAGATCTGTCCTACTCTCTATTAAGGACAAGCCAAGAGTGGAAATTCCCTACAAAGTATTAATATATGAAGAAAATACTTCCAAAAATCCTTAACATTTTCCTGTCTTGTTTATATCCATGAGAGTTGAGAATCCACAGCACTTCAGGGGAGTCAACTGCAGGATGAGAGTCTTAAGGTCTCCATGCGGCAAGATTAAAATAGTGAATTGTTCAGTGGTCACTATTTCTTCTGACTACAGTGCTAATTGCCAATGAAGTATCTTTTAATTGCTGTTTTATTAAACCCATACATTGTCTTTCTGCTAAAAATAAAGACACTCAAGCTGATCACTCAAGTTAATAATGTCCTGATGTGCAAGTACTGCATGTTGAGGATGGTGCCTGAGGCTGACAGATTTGGCCACATCCAGGAGGGCACCCCAACTATGTCGGAGTCCATGTCTAGCAAGGTCTGCTAGTGCCCTGGATAGTGTCCCCTAGAAGTCCATCACTGGGCTGCATCACCAGTCACCACTTCAGTTCTGCTCAGGGAACTTCTTCGGGCTTAACACCCTGCTGAGCAGGCATGCTGGACAAGTGTATTGTGAAGGAGAAAGCTGCCTGTGTGCTGCAGGCAGGGAGCTGCTGAAGGGGTGCAAGAAACGAGTCACTCTGGGAGGAGTGGAGGTTTGACAGTTCTGAAACATAGGCCCACACACCTCAATCTGGGCAGACATGGCAAAGGGCAGGATTCATAGGGGCAGCCGCGTGAAAAGGAAAGGAATGCGTTCACCAACAGACCCGACACCCAAGGCAACAGAAAGAAGAACTTCCAAACCCCGAGGCAGACGCCTGGTAGGCTTTCGCGAGGGGAGATCAACGTCCAGGCAGAGGCTGGAAGCTATGGATGAGGGCAGCGGGAGCCGACAGCAGCGCCTAGCCCCGCGGCAGCCAGGGCAGAGGGAGCCTCTTGCCCCGCGGCTCCGGCAGCTCTGGCCTGGCTGACTCCGCACAGCCTGCATAAGAGAAGTGTTGCTGCCACCTCATGTCCTGTTGCAGTAGTGTTACACTCTGCAGGATGAGGGGAGCAGGTTGACCATTCTGGGCTACCTGTCACCTCTCCCGAGGTGGGAGCAACCTGTCCGAACGGGCTTACTGTATTCTACCTGTAGCCTGCAATGGGAGTCTCAAAAGACTCGAGCAAAGCTGGTGAGCTTGTCAGGTTACATCCAAGACTGCGTGTGTAGGAAAACACTCAGAAAAACTCATCTTGATGTATCTTTTAACTAATCACATCCCTTCCACCTTTTATGCAGTTATCCTGAGCGAGGCCTTAAATCAGTATAGGCATTCTGTTCCCGAAATGCTTTTCCAGCTCCCGTGGAAAGCAACATTTTAATTTTGCAGAGACATCCTACCCCAGAGCTGAATTTATTTTAAGGGGGCTGCTTTAAAATTCAAACCTTCTGTTAACCTAGATTTAATTTGGGTGAGTTTTACTCTACCAGGAAAGGGCAGGCTGAATGCACTGTCTGGTCTCATTCTTGGCATAGGGAATAAAAAACACAGGAGCAAGAGCACTCCACCTTGTTTATGTACTCTTTAACTGTCATTTCTTTTGTTCTCACAACCCTTTCACCCCCTTAATCTCAGGCTTAATTAGAACAGCTCTAATGAACATGGACCGAGAAGCAAAAGAATATTATGAAGTGATTATCCAGGCCAAAGATATGGGTGGACAGCTGGGAGGATTAGCTGGAACAACCACAGTGAACATCACTCTCTCTGACGTCAATGACAATCCACCCAGATTTCCACAGAGTGAGTACATACTGTGCCAGGAGGGGCAAAAAGGAGTGGCTGAGTTGTACGGCTGTTTGCTCTCATTTTAGCCATTTTCAAACTCAGAATAATGACAATTAGAGATGGGCAGAATCTCAGGTCAGTGAAAGGAGTTTCCTTCAGAAAAATGTCAAAACAGAGCATTCAACACCTTGTCTATCAGAAAAGGTTCCTGACCTCCAAAATCATCAAAACTACTTTTTTTTTTAAGTGTGGGAAATTAATTTACAGGGGAAAGAAAGAAGATCCTTTGTGTTTCTAGACTGCTCACAGCCATTACCTCTGGCTGCTAATTACGGCTCTGATTTTCTTTTCATCCTGTCTCCAAAACAATGTCTGTCAAATCAGAGACGTGGTAATGCTGCAAGCTGAAAAATAATTGATTCCAATTCCAACCAGGACACTGCAGGGGAGCTCCTGGTAGCTGTGCTACCAGTGTAGAGTGCATTGTCACACAGGTTGCTCTCCAGGAGAGGTTCATCTAAGCCTTGACAGTATACAGTTACTCCCTGAGATGATTAACAGCCACAGTTAATGGAGTACAAAAAAATGCAGCTCCACTCTTATCAGAAATGTTACTTTGTTTACAAAACTCATTCTCAAAAGCAAGATTTGCAATGTTTTGCCCATTTTTCTATTTTTTCAATAAATTGTTTACATAATTCTCTTACTGTTAAAAATCTGAAAGAAACTTCTCAGTTTCGATTGAGCCAAATCTTGCAAGGGATATACTACTTTTAAAAAAAAAGAAATTTGATTCTTTTGGTGGGATAGATCGGTGTCAAGCCATTTTGGTGGTGTCATTTTTCTCATCTAGATGAAAAATGAAAACTCCTGCAGTTCTTTTTGCTACTATTTCTCTTCTCTTTCTGCTTCTACATGTTGCACTGCTAAATCAAAGTATTCAGCTTAGATCAGCAAGAAGTGTCAGCTTCCACTTTTCTTCTTCCATTACAGCAACTTGTTGAAGGCACTGTTGCCAATTCTGTTTTGAAAGTGGCATGAATTGCAACTGCTTGATACAAAACTCTTGATTAAGAAAAATTAGAATAGGTCAAACCCCATCCTTGGTGTTATTCTGCCTTATAAAGATCAGTAGTTGGTGGAATAAACACAGAGTGTAGCGAGGATGGTTTGAACATAAATTATGATGGCAGAGAAGTATTTTAGATACATTTGTATTTCTAAAACACACTTCAAAAATAGCAGCTTTCTTTCCCCAGGCTTGCTGCTAAGCAAATTAGTGATGCACCAAATGTGCTCAACACAGAGTATGTAGGGAGAAGTAGTATATTCTAATAAAATAACTTGTAAATTTGGAAGAAACAGACAAGCTTCTGAGCTCTCAAAGCCTTGTTTAGGGCTGAAAAGAAGTTCCTATAGACTTGAGAAAGGATTTATAGTGCTCAAAATGTGTGTATTTTTTCCTGCAGTACAAGCTGATCTAATAAAGGATGCCTGTCCTGTTAAATGTGCTTCATATCCTGCTTTTTATCATGGCTGCAACAACACTGGTGTTAATTACCCTATTTTTCTAGTCAAAATTTCCATTTTCAGGTATATTACTGGTGTGAAAAGAGCCTGTTGAACAAAAGTATTGATATGACAAATACCTAAATAAAACTTTCCCAGGCAATTGAGTGAGGCTGTGGCTTTTTAGACGAAATCGGTGCTGTTGCAGTTGTGGTAAAGGTCCTAAAGACTGCCTGCAGGCTATGCAGTATTGTGGCCTGCCCTGATCTACTCTTTGCATCACTGTGCAGTATTTGGTTCCTTTTGACAAACTGTTTTTTGCTCCCCTGTCCCTCTCTGCTGCTTGTGCTAGAGCATTATCAGATGAGTGTTCTGGAGTCTGCTCCTATCAGCTCCACTGTGGGCCGTGTGGTTGCTAAAGACCTGGATGAAGGCATTAATGCAGAGATGAAATACAGCCTTGTGGATGGAGATGGACTGGATGTCTTTGATATTAACACTGATCCTAATTACCAAGTTGGCATCATAACTGTGAGAAAGGTAGCGTATTTTCCTTTTTATAGCAATTTCTATGGCTAACAGACCCGGTTACCTTTCATGTGTGCAACATTCCCTTATGCCAGTAGTAACTTAGTTCCTGTTACATGACAGTAGCCCCTTTGCTGCTATAAACCAACATTTCTTTAACATTCCTTGCTAAATTATGAAAGCAGACTATTCCTAGGAGCAACTCTTAAAAGTGAAGACAGCATTAGCATAAACATGTCTTTTCCCACTGAAGCAATGTTCTGATTCACTATTTATCTATTTAAATATCCTCTGTAGCTTAATTATCCTACAATGCAAGAAATTAGATCAATATTTGCATTTGAACTGTACACATTTTTCACTCCGGTGTCCCACAAATAATAATAAAGCATGCCTTGGAATTATTTATAAACCAATAAAACCCAGGCAGTTGTGTTTTTTTAATTGCTGCTTGAAGATCCATAAATGCTAATTAGGCTAGAAAAAGCTGTCTCTAAAATGGCAGCTGTGAAACTGCTACTACTCTTTACTGGAGGCTACACAGAAAGGCAGAGTATTTTGCTTACACTCTCTGCTTAGGCTATTTATTCTACAGTCTTACATAAATGCTAGAAGTTCAGCTCTGTTTCTAGGTTATGAAAGTGTAACTATATTTCTGCCTAAGCATATCTTGTAAACTAATAAGGCAGTATAGCCTCCGTTTAAATAGCTTGGGACTCAGTTGTGCACTACCAACCCTTGTGAGAGATTTGACCCTGAAAGGCCCCCTATGCCCTGCAGCAAAGCATTTAAGCCTGTATTTGTGGTCACCGTTCTCCAACTCTTGTTTATGTATGCTAGTCCCTCAAGTTAAGCATGTTTGCTGGAGTGAAATTGACATTGACTGCAAACTCTAGTGTAATATATTGGTGAAAGAAAAATAGTTTCTTTGGTGGAAATTTGCCAATATGCCTGACTTCTCTTATTATGAATAGTTTTACTAGATGCAGGGTTCTACACTTTGGCCACAACAACCCCAAGCAGTGCTACAGGTTGGGGACAGAGTGGCTGGAAAGCCACCAGACAGAAACAGACCTAAGGGTATTGGTAGATAGTAGGCTGAATATGAGCCAGCAGTCTGCCCAGGTGGCCAGGAGAGCCAATGGCATCCTGGCCCAGATCAGGAACAGTGTGGCCAGTAGGACAAGAGAGGTTATTCTTCCCCTGTACTCAGCACTGGTCAGGCCACACTTTGAGTACTGTGTCCAGTTGTGAGCTCCTCAATTCAAGAGGGATGTTGAGGTACTGGAACATGTCCAGAGACGGGCGACGAAGCTGGTGAGGGACCTTGAACACAAATTATGAGGAGAGGCTGAGGGAGCTGGGGTTGTTTACTCTGGAGAAGAGGAGGCTCAGGGGTGACCTCATTGCTGTCTACAACTACCTGAAAGGAGGTTGTAGCCTGGTGAGGGTTGGTCTCTTCTCCCAGGCAACCAGCAACAGAGTGAGGGGACACAGTCTCAAGCTGTGCTGGGGGAGGTATAGGCTGGGTATTAGGAGGAAGTTCTTGCCCAGAGAGAGTGATTGCCATTGGAATGGGCTGCCCAGGGAGGTGGTGGAGTTGCCATCTCTGGAGGTGTTCAGGAAAAGACTGGATGAGCCACTTAGTGCCATGGTCTAGTTGACTGGATAGGGCTGGGTGATAGGTTGGACTGGATGATCTTAGAGGTCTCTTCCAACATGGTTGATTCTGTGATTCTAGGTTCCTATATGGCATCATTCATACCAGATACATACTGACATCAGGTACATACTGCTCAAATTTGAGCACCTGCTTCATTTCCCTGCCTATGAGGCTAACAACTCACTCTGGTGACAGCATCCCCCTTTTCCCTGCCTTTGCGTTCACACTGCCTTCAGGAGCAGGTCACAGGTTATGCAGCCATCACAAAGGTCAGTGTCCAGGAGACCCCCAAGCTGCCCAACCACTGTCTTAGCCAATCACTTTCTCACAGTGGCACTTGCTAAATCCCACTTGCACAGCACACCTCTCAATGCCTGTCTTATCACTGGGGAAAGCATATGAGAACAAGAAAAGGTTTCCATGATGTGCCCCTCCTCTCAGCTGTGTTTGCCACATGCTTAGTTTGCAGCTGAAGGCAGCCTGCTTGCCCTCCCCATGGAATCGGTGTTGGAAAGAGGTTTAAATGCACCCATGGAAAACAAATCTGATAGAGGGGGCAGCGATGTTACAGCAATGGCAGATGAGAAAGAGGATCAAGAGGGAAAGCAGTGTTTGCTGATGAAGCAGTCCAAAGCAAACTGAGAGTGTCTGAACTTAGGAGCATCACAAATGTCATGGCTTTGCATGCTTGTTTCATTTTCTCCTTTTTTTCTTTCTTAAATAGATAATTAAATCTTTTCTTAAAGCAGTTGAATTCTACAGTTAAGTATTTATGTGATTTATCATCTCTTTCTATAAAGAGCTTTTTAGAGTACATGAAATGTTTCTCACAGTTTTCTGGACATGAAAAACCAAGAACTATAATAGCATCTTTCTTAATACATGTTTAGGCAGCTTTGCATTGCACATTACTTCCGAGATGAACAATATGTGTTGCTTGGTCACGTAAATATATTTTTGTGCTATTTTTACAGTGCGTAAATATGCAACTGGTAGACCATAATGATTCTGCAGTAATGGGTAGTACGTTTGTAGATGTAGCTAAACCTTGCTGGCAGGTGCTACGCCTGCAGTAGTCACTGATTTACCAGGTGGAACTAAGGGCAGCATGAACAAGTTTCAGATCATCTGTTTGTACCTGCTGCCACAAGTTGCACAGGCCCCATTCGTGAGGAACTGACATAACCTTGCTCCTGTATTTCTGTCTGTGTTTCCCTCAGAGTGGCATGAAACACACCGTGTGACTCACAATGAGATGCTGGTGTGCTGCTTTTATTTCCGTGTCAGCAAGAATGAAAAAATATGTATTCTGAAGAGATCTGCAAATATTTCTCCTGGCTTTTTCAGTTCAACTGTCACATTAAAACAAACAAAACCAAACAACAACAAACTGTAGACTGTGCCATTTCTAATACTACTCTCATTTCAATGCTTTGTCTCCATCTGCAAATATTTACCTTTGTTAACTTTAAGATTAAAAATCATAGGGAATATTTGTTTTAAAAAGGCAGGATTTGTTTACATTAGAGAACATATTTTCCTTCTGAAAATTAAAATTATATGGTCTAAATCATAAGGCTTAGTGTGCTTAATGCTCTATTTATTTTCTTTTCCCTCAGCCTTTAAGTTTCGAGAGCAAGAAAAGCTACACCTTGAAAGTAGAGGGGGCCAATCCCCACTTGGAAATGCGGTTCCTGAACCTAGGTCCCTTCCGTGACACCACCACTGTCCACATCAGCGTGGAAGATGTGGATGAACCTCCTGTGTTTGAGCCCAGCTTCTACTTTGTGGAAGTGCCTGAGGATGTAGAGATTGGAACCACCATACAGAAAATTTCTGCCAAGGATCCAGATATAACCAACAACTCCATCAGGTTTGTCTTCTCTTTGTGTGTCCCCTCATGAGTACTTTCCTGGTACATGTGTTTGTTGGGGTAGTGATGAGACTGAAACAGCACTGGTGGGAGGGACACTCTCTTTTTAGCCAGTAATAGTCATCGTTAATTTTACTGAGACTAGATCTTGCACGCTGAGTGGCTCATCTACAACTGTCAAAACAATGCAGGAGCTCAATCTTGTCTTTCTGTGATATGAAGAACATCTGCATCTGGCATGAACTGCTCAGGCATGTCCTGATAGCGTAGATTAAAAACAAACTCTAGACTCTTGTGCGTTTACTGGCACAAAACCCAACAGCATCACTGAGACTCTGCTACCATACTAAGAGGAAGTTAATCAACTTGCTTTTCTCCACTGTTTCAAAGCTGCCTTTGTCAATAGCTCAAATACACAAGCTACTTTTGGAGTAGATTTGAATGTATGCTAATAAATATTCATGAACCACTACATTGTATAGTGACTGGTCAGAGCTTCAGAGCTAGATATTCCCATAAGGAGTTAAGAAAGGTAAAAGGTGTATTTACAGCCATAGGGACTTCATAACTGCAACTTCAGCAAGGATTCAAAGGAGCAGATTTGTGTGATCACAGAACCCTTCCATAGCAGCTGCCAAGTCAGCCCAGTTTATGACAGAAGACTTTTTCCCCAAGGCCAGTCCACATACTACTTTTCACAACCCGCAGAAGCTCCAAGTGACTCTAAGTTAATAATCCCAGCAGGTCAGCTGCTTCTCTCATCTGGGAGATGCTTTGGGTGTTGAGCTGCTGTTTGCCTAACCTTGCATCAGTCCAGGTTCTGAATTCTGTTTGTCCTGGGAAATAGAGGAGAGAGTCAAAGCATGAAGTGTTTGGAGTTTTTGAAGGAAGTGAAATCTATATGAGCAACTCTGTACATTTCAGCTAGGAGCAGATACAATGCCTGTTCTTCTTAATAATGCTTTGTGTTGCTGCTCTATTTTTTTTTCCTGTCTGCCACCTTAATATACCTATCTTTTCTACCTGCATTACGAGGTTATCATACTTCTCATGACATTTTTTATATTCTTCAAACTAAGTATTACACTGTCTGCAACACAATTTCATTACCCTAAACTTTTTTCCATGTGTATCCTATTTTGCTGATTACTGTCTAGCATTATCCAAACACTGCAGTGTAAACAGCTTTCTGCTAATCTGCTTAAAATAGTGTAAAAACAATTCTGCAGACTATCAGAGGGTAGAAGCATTGTTATTTTTAGTGAGATTTTTGTTTTCTTCAGAGCTTTCCAGTGACTACCCTTGATGAAACAGCAGTCTATAAAGCACAATGTATCACCAAAACTATATTTTAAAAACCCAGTTACAAATACTTTAACTATGCTCCTTCACAACATCCATACTCTTTTTCTTCCCACCTTCCTCCTTTCTTAATCTTCCTTTCTTCCCTCCTTCCCTCCTCCCCTATACCTTGTGTTATAAAATGTAGTGGGTTGAGGAAGGTCCCCCTCCACTNCCAATAATCTAATTTCTCTCACTATAATATTCCAATATTCAAACCAGCCCATATGTACAAAAAAGGGATTGGAGCAGAGAAAACAGGGAAAAAATTAAATACCATTTGCAATGCTATTTAAGAATGCAAATGTTAGAAATTGGTTTCCATGTCTCTTAGGTAGTTTCCTCCATTCATGAAAACTTTGTGCAGTATCAGTCTAGTATGTCTTGTCCTTGTTCAAAATCCACTTTGCACAGAGTAAGCAAGATAAGAAAAAAACCCAGGTACAGAAGATGAAATCCAGCAGAAATGAGAACTCTGAACTGACCTCTCTGCCATTTTTTTCAAGTATGGAACATGCAGGGCACATTTTGGAAGGGCTCACTAGCCACAGGGGAACTCTCAAATCCTCATTTTCCCAGACTGTGAAATTCTGATATCTGGAAATATGCCATGATTGTTGTTAAGCAATTGGAAGATAGTCAAGAGAGTGCAGTGGGAATGAGTTTGAAAGAAAGATACTAACAGCAAAACTTGCATGGAGGATTGAAACACAGACTCCACCAGTGCCTCTTGATGCTGGTGATTAATACCTGCACCACTAATCATAAGGCCACATTCAATTTCAGGTGTGTTGGCCTTAAACTGTCAGAAATCCTTTTTATAACCCTCATACAATTATTACAGCAAAATCTAGCAACACCCATAGTTACCTTCTAAGTACATCTTGCAGAAAGCTCTTCATTTAAGAAGAGATGGGAAGGACTGGGAAGAAAAGGGAAACCAAGCTGCCATCCCATCCTCTTTGATTTTTCTAAGTGTGAAAGAATTTCTCAGCAACATAGCTCAATAGTATTTTAGATCCCAATTTAATAAGTCCCTAAATATAGGCTGGGCTGGCGTGCTTGTTCTAGAAAATGTATTTGTGCTGAAAGGAGAAAGTTCAGAAGAACTAGCCCTGTTCAGCATCCATTGTGACTAATGCTTTCATTTTCCATCAACTTCAAAGAACGAACCAACAAAAATGAGAATAAGCCTGGGTTGTTCTAGGCTGTGGCATTTGTGTAGGCACATGTGTGGCTTTTGCCAAAGGGTCTCTTACGACATTAATACAGCTAGCAAGGAAGGGCAACTCGTACAAACCACTGTTAAGAGCAAGGTGATGCATGTGAAGGAGTTTGATTATTTTACACACCCTGTCCCTCATTACATACAGCAGTGCCAGCTGTTCATCTGCTGCCTCCTTGCCCAAGGTTTCTGGTCTGCACATACCACAACACTCCACTGCTCACAACTATGACAATAATAGAATCACAGAATGGCTTCTTGACAATTCTTTGAGAGCAGCCATCTAGCCAATTCCTTATTCACTGCACCTCAGCCACCTTCTGCAGGTGGTCCACACCTTTTGTAGGAAGGCTCACCACCGATCCCTGCACTTCCCACAGTCTGTGGTCTGCATGGCAGCCTCTGCCCTTAGCAGCTTCATGTGGGTGGATGCGTCACCAGTGGCGTGGATGGTTCTGACCCCCCCCAGTCAGAGCTGCAGCCCTTACTCTTTGATGAGTCCGTTCTGCCTTGGGGGTTAGGTAGGATGTGCACCCTAGTCTCGTGCATCAGGTTATGATAATGTCGCATCACACAGCGGGTCAGTGCAGAGCCAGTTGTCCAAAGACACGCCCTCCCTCTATGCCACACGAGGCAGAGAGAGCTGCTAGTTTCTGACGGGTGTCTCTGCTCTTCTTCAAGCTTCCCTGGGTCCAGAAATCCTGTTCACTAGAGCCTGGTGCATACACACAGAACTTACCGCTGCTTTGATCTATACAGACTGAGCACCTTCTCCTGGTGCTCCCAGGTGACACCCACTCGCTGTTTTCTTGCACTGGGAGGAGAGTGTGGTCTCAGTGATCGTTGTTGTGTTGACCATCGCGTTTAGCTGCCAGTGGTGTGGCTCAGCCCATGAGCTGCTGGCTCCCAGTCCCAGGCCAGCCACTTTTCCCAGCTTCAAAAAGCTCCCAAAAAGAGGCTTTTGTGGGCCATTTTTGCCACGAATCCCTTTCCCAGTGCAGACTTACCTGTCACTGGTCTCCTTAACGAGTAACTTGGCACCTTAACACCCTGTTTAGCTCGATGGCCGATGGTGCTGACTCCACCGAGGACCTGCCTGCTCCCAGCGGTCTCCTCGGCAGTGACTGCTGGCGCCTTGAAGCCTCGTTTATCTTTACCAGCGCCACCTCAGCAGACACCCCATGGGCTACCAATCCATGGCTCAGGCCAAATGGTCTCCAGGTTTCAAAAAACCCCCTTTTGAGAGCTCTTATTGCCCCAAGTACCCCATCCACGAGCTGCCAGCCCCCTGCACAGGCCATGCGCTTTCCTGGCTTCCAAAAGTTCACAAGAGGGCTCCCTGACGACCTTTTCCACCACGTTTCTCTTCCCCAGTGTGGGCTTACTGGCCACTGAAGCTGAATCCTGGACGAGAATCAAGTTCCCAGCATTAAAAGTGGCATGGCGTTGTCATGGTTCAGTAATTATGAAAAAATCTACCTCACAGGAGATGATATGAGAAAGCTTCCCCTTGCATTGACATGGCTCAGTCAGTCAATGGGATGGTCCAGGATGCAGGGGGCAGTTTATTCCCCTGTAGCAGGAGAGAATAGAAAAGCATGAGGACAGGAATGGCTCTTCCTCATCAGCCTAAGTACAAAGACTCAGAGAAGGAGCTGATGTAAAATCGTTTTCATTCTGCCTGTATTATGCCCGAAGAGAGAGCATAGTTAATTTGCTTAGAAAAAGGAGCAGCAATACTGGGTTTTTTGGGTTTTGTTTTGTTTTTTTTTTTTTTCTGTAAAGTAGGTGTTCCTGTGCTGAGCTATGCTTTGCTTTGAGGTTGCTTCCTCTAAATCTTCCTGTCACCCAGCATCATTAAAGCAGTAGTCTCCATTAAATGCCATTAGCTACAAGAACTCCTAGTTTTCCCAGCATCTCACTCTGTGCCTGTACAAGTCAATAGAGCACATAACCAGGTTATAGAAGATTGTGGACCTGGTATGACAATCTATGTATGACAGTATTCCTCTTGCTGGGGTACTTCATTGGCTATAGCACAGTTTTCACAAGGGTTGTGTAACATTTCTAATATGTTTTCTTTCAGATACTCGATTGACAGAAGCAGTGATCCAGGGCGGTTCTTTTATGTTGACATTACATCAGGGGCACTGATGACTGCAAGACCTCTTGACCGGGAGGATGTTTCTTGGCACAACATCACTGTGCTGGCCATGGAACTGAGTAAGGAGAATGCAGGCTGTGCATAGATTAAAGGCATACAATAGACAAAGTAGGCTGAGAGACCTGAATCCAGCAATTCAGATGGTCTTATGTACCGAGTGGGAAGCTATATTTAACTGAATTACTCTTGTGACATCAGCAAGCGAATACTGCATTTTATTTATTTTTTACGCTCCTTTTCACATGCTGGTGGGAGGCGTAGAGGCTGGCAATTAAATGCAGAATGCTACTTCTTCGATTCATTAGTATTCAGGGATTTATTCAAAACTCTTCCTGATGTGTTTCTACAGGAGCTCTATCTCTTCAGTAGGCCTTGGCACCTAAAGCAGGTGCCGCAAAGGCTGCCCATCTGCCAGAGCTACCAGTCCTACCTGGGAGGACTGAGTGGTGCAGGGACTGCTAAGCAGCAATGATCCTGCACTGCTAGGTCACTAGTTGAAAATTGTTCTGGCTCAGCAGCAAGTCAATGTCATGACCGTCAGCTTGTTGTATAAATAACCTGGGCCAGAGTGCTCTGGGATCTTCTAGTACGCTGAACTTGTTATGTTTTTGGATACCACAATGAGTTCAAACTCTGCTGAGAATTCATCCATGCCAGGTGTTTACCAAGGCTATGAGAACAAGGAAATGCTGATCATTGCATAGTGTCAGTATGAAAAAAAACCCTGAATATTGGAAGGTAGCTTTGTAAAGAAGCTTGGGATAGATAAGCAAGTAATATAAGCAGTTCACCCAGTCTTCACCTGACATGTCTTCATAGCTTTTGCTCAGGATCTCAGTTCATCTGCTGAGGAGTAGTAGCTTTTCAGAAGTTTGCTGCCAATAGCAGAGCCATTCCTTATACCTGAAGGCTTCCTGCACATCCAGGCTGTACTAGAGATACAGGGCAGTTTGAGAGGAAAGAAGCTTTGAGAGGCTTGCCCAAAACCTATTCATCCAACCTTGTTAGCAGAGGAATATTTCTTAAGTCAGTGACACCACCACAGATCTGCAGGCTGTTCCAGCACACGATGCCTTTCTGTCCCCTTTCTAAGTACTGAGAGGTGTTGGTGACCTGATATCATCTCATTCCATCAATAGTTCAGCTTCCAGTGGCCATTGGAATCCCACATAAATTAATCACATATACATGAGTTTGTAAAAGCTGTCCCAGTAGCTCACTCAAGGGTAAGAGCAATATGAAGGCATGTCTTTCTTTACTCATTCTCTGTCAATCTTCTGTCAGTTTTCCTCTGCACATATGCACCACAGTATTTTTAGTGAATTGTTTCAAAAATGTTGTAGTTGTACATTCCTGATTAAACCTTCCAGTATTAAAAGTTAGATGAATATTACTGAGTGTAAATCCATTCATCTGCCACACTGACAGGTGTGTTAGCAAGGTATTTATGGATATGTGGGAAGATGAAGGATTAAATTATAAATTAGTGACAAATAATATAGTTCAGGAGCAATTAGCTCAATGATACAATGTGACATTACGGATACAGAACACTGAACACTTAAGAAAATTCCAGAGTGCAGGATAATTCTCTATATGAACATACAGTTTCTTTTTATAAAGGGAGAAGTATTTGGAGATAAGTGCACAAAGTGATATGGCTGAAGAGATGAGAATGCTGACTTTCAAGATCTTTCTGCATTTTGTGCACCTTTTCTGACCTCTTAATAATGACTTTTTTTTTTTTAAATTTTCTGCTTAGGGCTTTATTTTGCATTATATACAGTGGAAAAAAAGATGTTTTGGGGCAGAAAAACATAGTAAGAAAAACAAGTATTTTGTGGTCATTTAGTTTGGAAATTGTGCATGTGAAATGATGTATGGATTTGCTGACAAAGAAAGTTAATGAACCAGCAGGACAGAAATATCACAAGTGATGTCATGCAGAATGTAAAATTTTCATTGCAATTTTAAGCTTCAGTGAAAGTTTGTCTCTCTAATTTCATGAATTATTACATTTTTAACTTCTCTGTACAAAGTATAAAAGATGGCACTATTTTTGAGTTCAAGGAACATAAATTCTGAGCAAAAACATACCTGAACTGCAGAACTACTGCTTTCAACAAGGTCTGAATAACAAGCCTATGCTTAGCAGTCTCTTCCTAGTTTGTGCCACCAATAGCAAGGATCAGCAAACAGTAAAGCACAGTCAAAGGGCAATTTAAAAAAAAAAAAAAAAAAGGGGACATTGTCTAAAGCTTTTGTTATAGAAATAGTTCCATTGGGCTGAACTAGGTTTAAGTCTTTCATGGAATTTGTTTGAAAAAGATGTGATTGGACGGGAAGCCAGGCTAGACAAGAGAGCATTTGCAATTTCACTCAGAGTCACACAACCCACACTTGAGCTTAGTTCCTGATGGGAAAATGTCATTTAACATGAGTCAGTAGAAGAAAAGCTGCTTTAATAAACTCTTGAGCAGAGCAAGGAGCAGCCCCTTCCCTTATATTGCTTGCTTTATGTTATGCCTTCTCCTTCCAGACAACCCCTCACAGGTGGGCAGTGTTGCTGTGACAGTGAAAGTCCTGGATGTGAATGACAATGCACCGGAGTTTGCAAGGTTTTATGAAGGCTTTGTTTGTGAAAATGCCAAAGCAGGGCAGGTAAGAAATGCTGGTAACACCAGGGGTTGGGGAGAGGATACTGTCCTACACAGTGTGCCAGAAAGTGTAAGCATTGGAAAGAGGCTTCAGCTAACCACTTTTCATCTGACATCTCAGCAGTAGCTGTCTGTGCTGCTTTCCAAAGTCAAGCACATCACACTAGGATTAGGATCATATATAGCACCTCTTTTTTTCTTGCACAATAGTTTCCAGGCTCACTGTGCAATACATTCCATGGCTGTAATAAAGCCCCTGGGCAGGTGCCAGCAGACAAACTACTGTTGTGTCCTGTAGCAGCAACAAAGATAGAAGTATTAGAAGTGCCATGGAGTCAGCCTAGCCCACATATGGCAGATAAGGCTTACCGTTAAAAGACTCTACTTGTAAGAGCCTTAAGCACCGCTGAACAGGAGCTAGATGTACATCAGCTTCAAAGGGATACCAAACTGAATCTGTTCTGATGTGAACTGGAGAGGACAGTCATAGACAACACACTAAACCAGCAGTTCCAAACAAGCAGCGAAGCTTCTCTTCTCCTCTCCCTTCCAAAACCTCAAAGCCCTGGAACAAGGTCTGCTAGCATCAGATGGACAAAGCTTTCTCTACTTAGAGCTGGTGCAAGATCTACTGCTAATTGTTTGTGGGGAGGCAGCCTGGTGGCTTCACAACCCAGGGCCCATGTGGGAACTTCTATCTCCTAATACAAAGCTAACGACCATAGTTCAAACATACAGACACACCGCTCACGATTTATGAAGGAAAAATTATGCTAGTAATACCACTGTGTGCTTGCTGAAGCCTCTAGCAGCTTGCTGTGAAGCAGAATGAGATAGCTACTCACTGCTGGGAGAACTCTCTTCACAACTGTCATATACAGGATAATTTAATCTCTCTGATTTACAGAGGTCCTTAGTAATAGCGGGAAAAGATAGCATTGCTTAGCCTTTTTTTTTCCTGGTTTTGACTGTTGAGTGTCCTGAACAATAAACTTTCTGAGAAATGTACACTAATTTCTTCCTTCAGTGGAGAAAGCCAAATTCTGTTGCCACATTTGTAAAGGGTCTGAAATCACTTTGAAGGTGGTTAGTAAGACTTTATAGGTCTGTCATTTGCCTCTGAATCCAAAAATAATTCTTGAACGCAAAAATCCAGGTGAAGATTTATTCCTTGTCTAAAAAGATACCAGAATGTTTACTCAGAATTACAGCTCACTGTGCTCTTAGACCTACTTTACTGAGCCTCTGTAGGTGAGATGACAAAACTCTTTCTGGATTTAGCATTGTTTTAGTCTATTTCCATGGTGTTATCTCATATGCAGAATGTCTGCATGGTTACCTTTTCTCCGTCTCTTACACTGGGAAGAAATTAATCGATTTCAAATTAAGAGTGATGAAATAATCTAAAGTCCTTTTCAACCTGCAAAATTAAGCTGAAAATAAGTATGGGGTTTCTTCCAAGCTCTCTAATGCACAATGAATGTTCTGGACACCCAGATTCCTTTTTAAAAAAAAAAAAAAAAGGCCACCAAAAGATAGGGATGTGTAAAAGCAAAGTGTCTGTTGAAGCAAACTGTCTCCTCCTTTATTTAAAAGTGATTTGCACAATCACAGCAGAATAAATGAAACCTGCAAGATTCTGAATCTCTTCTTAATTTATCTATTGTACCCCTGCAAAAACAGCTTTGTTCAAAATGTTCCAGTTGCTTATATTTACATATCATAAATAATTTGCTTCTCACTTATTTCTGCTTTGTTCTCTGTAGCTGATCCAGACAGTGAGTGCCATCGACAGGGATGACCCACAGGAGGGTCAGCACTTCTACTACAGCCTGGCTCCAGAGGCAGCCAACAACCCTAACTTTACTCTAAGGGACAATCAAGGTAATCAGAGTGGACACAGACAGTTAGCTACTCCAATTTCTAATGCCTGAGTTGGACTTGAGAGGCTGTGATTTACAGTGTGTGATAAGACTGGCATCTCAAATAATACCAAGTGACACTTGTTCCTTAAAGGCAGTGATAAAGTGATGTATTACTTAATACACTTGAAGATTATATCATATTTTCTTTTCTATTCTCTAGCAATAGACCCCTTTTTCTTCCTTAAGCAAGTGTGCCAGTATTTTGTGTAAATTCAGGTCTTGTGGTCAGGCTGCAGGCATCTTGAATTACCAGAGTGAAAATCGCATTAGTTCAAAACAAGATGCTTAAAGGTAAGATAGCAATGGAACTAGGAGACAAAACCAAAAGGAATTGTATTGCTCTTTTTTTGTACTCTTCATGTTTTCTTCCAGGCACAGAAAGGGAAGATATTTGTCCTGTTCCAGTCTTTTTCCTTAGGCACTTTTTTTTTTTTTTCCCTTGCTCTTTGCACATGGTTGTTTACCAAAGAAAGGGAGGGAATGCAGAACCTTAGGGGAGTAATTTGGCATACAGTGTATCTTACATAGATTTTTAGCTAAGTAGAAATTGAAACAGCAGTGGGAAGACTCATGGCAAAGCACTGGCATTTGTGTATTCTAACCAGTGGAATTTGCTTCTTTTGGGGAAGGCTTGGTGGGTTTGGAGCCTGCAGGAAGGCACCAATGGAGCAAGACTTCATATCAATGCTGCTGGCAGAGAATCTCCATGGGCAGTAAGGAAATGGTACTGAGGTCAGGTCAACACCAGCCTTTGCCAGGAAAGAGGGACAACATTTAGTGACTTGGTGCAGAGCTTTGAATGTCAGTATGTAGGGGCTGGACTTCTGCAGGAATTTAGCATGCAAAGTACCACAAATGAGCAAATGATTCTAGAATAAATGGGGAGAGTGACTAGCCATCTGCAGTATCTGTGGCCAGTCTCCAAGCAGAGTGCCTGCCCCTGCTCCCACACATGCCTAATTCTCACACTTACCTTCATAAGCCCTGCAGGCATATGGAAGAGCAGGATAGAGGTTAATAAAGAAGACCCTGCCTTCACTAACTGACTCACTTAAAATATGCTACTTGCAATCAGGAGCCCTAGTCCACAGCATGCTAATGCTTTTTCAGCCCTAAAGCAATCTTTTCCTGTACTGTCCCTGAAACCTCCCCACAGCTTCTTGCTTTTTTTATTCCCTATTTCCCATTTCTCTTATTTTTGAATATACATTGCCAAAATAAGTGAACAAATAAAACATAACTATTGCCAAAACATTTGACAAACTAAGCTCATGTAATCCTCAAGGCATTTTTCTGAAAAAAGAAACTCAGAAAGTTCCCAGCATCAGATGCACTTTTTCTGTCCAGGGCTCTATTTGCAATAATTTATAGAAGACAGCAGTGACTGAATGGCTATGCTTTTTACCTCTGTAAAATACACTTTTCCAAAGATAGAGATCACATCAAGAAGTTTTGGGTACTAGTGGTTACAAATTCGAACTAAAAGTGTTAAGTATCAAACCACGGACTATTTGAAGAATACACATTAAGGACTAATCTATTACCTTCACAATTTATTACCTTCAGCTAGGGAGCACTCAGGGCTGTGTAAATTATATGACAGTCACAGGAAGGGTAGCTGTATGTCATGGGGTGGCAAGACAAGAAACACAACCAACCTTGCTAGTCACAACCTGTGCCTGTAAACATGAGACAGCAACACTTCCCAGACTGTGGGAAGGCGCTATTAAGATTAGCAATTGTGTGTGATTACTTGGTTGTCCAATACAGCAGTAAGAGAAACTACAAGACATGCAGCCTTCCTGGCAACAATTAAAACCTCAATTTATACTGAGCAACAGATAGATCACTGTTTGCATTCTGATGAGCTGTTTTACATATTTTTTTGGCCCCTGTCATTTTAGTCTCTGAGAACTTCTTCAGTCTATTCATTCTCCACATATCTCTGGCAGACAGAGAAATCCCATTGTTCTTCACTTTATAGACAGGGATCCAGGGCAAGGAGAAATTAAGCTATTTACATGCCTGGTTCCCTTTGAGTTCAGTAAAATCAGTGGGAGAGAGATGTATAAGTATCTGCAAAAATCTGGCTCTAAGTAACATCCCATGGCTGTGTAGGATATATGTGATGAAACACAGAATTATGCTAGAGTTTCCTATCTCTGATTACTGATGTAGGGCACTGCCAAGCTATCTTCCCCTGCTTCTAAATTCAGGTGAGATTATGCTGGGAAAAAAATTGGCAAAAGAAGCTTTTTTTTAAGAATGAGATGAACAATGAAATAAGCTTACTGCACTTCCAGATTAAACTCTGAGCTCCTCTTCTGTTGACCCTTAAATGCTGTCCTCCCACTTGGAGGACCAGGGACTGATGACCAGAGCAGCTGTTTTAATGGATGCAGACATCAGTGTCATATGACCCTCAGGCTTGTCATTGGAAACCTCTGGCAGTCTTCCCCACTGCATTTAAGTATGACCTGGGAAAATTTTAAACTATTGCTCTCTTCCCTAACACTGTGGACTACCTCATGTTTTGGCAGAGCACAAAAGCAGTGAGCTGAAAATCCCCAAGAGAAGACATGAGCCCTTCCTCAGCCCAGCAATGTCCGTAATGCCTGCTTCCTTAAGCTTTTGCTCTCCCTCCTGATAAAATATTTCTTTATATTATTCTGAACTATTTGATATTACTACAACTACTTTTTAAAAACTAACAGACGTTCTGGGCTAATCATTCCCAGGTCCCAATACAGAAAGAAATCAAGCCTTTCTTGTCAGAAGAGTAAGGGTTAGTACTGATCTCAGGGTTTGGACCTACAGATTGGTTAATTCCCCTGACCTCTCCAGGGAGGTACACCACTTCTAGTGGGGCATAAAACAGCAGAAAAGAGATGCTCCGTGACTTGCTCTCAGAAGCACATGAAGACACCATCATACATGCCCATGCACAGTATGGTTTTTACCTTCTGCTGATCACACAGGCACAAGACCCACCTGCTGCAATCTTTAGTAACTCTGCTCAGTGCTGTAGCTAAGTGCTACCACCCAGCCCTCTGCAAGACAAAGATGCTTGTAAGCTGTGATGGAAAAATACTGTGCATTCTTGTAATGCTTAGTTGAATTAGGACTTTCTGCTATTTTTAATATAATGGGGCTTTTGTGTCCACATAAGCCCTTTTTTCTCGTGATGGATGGGACTTAGCAGACTATCAAATTTGGAAGAAAATTGTGTATTCCACTTTCTGCCATGTTGCATCACATTGAATCACTTTGGCTTTAGATAAGTCACACCACAAGCCATGGAACCTACATATTGCAGATGCACAGTAACTAAATAGGTATGTCTTCCAATACTTGATTATAGGAACTTCTGGGTTTGGCCTGAAAAAAGAATTGTGGTTAAAAACACTTGAGATGTCTCACTAGCTAATCTTGCACAGCTTCAGTCAGGTTCACTGCTCTCTGACATCTTTTACAGGCAAAGTATGATTTGCTGAGAATAATGAAGTTGTCTTCCTTCACAAAGAACAATTTTAACAGAGCAATTAAGGTTTGCTGTCATATGAACAGAATTTATGACTTATGTTTTAAGTCAATTTGAAGAAAGTGAGTCTTTCACTCAGGAAAGAGAAATGCAACTAAATTATTACAGTGTTAAGATGAGTGAGACATTTCCATTGACACAGCATAAATGCAGACATTTTGCTATTTTCTGCTGTTTGGGCTGAGTTTTATCATGCTAAAACAGGCCTGCAGATGAAAAAACGTGGTGGTAATAGCTGGGGATGCACACACTAGAGGGCATATAAATAGCCCAAGAAAGAAAGCACTTTTATGTTCCCCAGGAGAAAGGAAGGGGACCTTTGCAAGACATGAGCACCCCTCTCTGCAGTACATCCCTTACCCGGGAGCCATAGCAACCACAGGGTGTCAGGTACCGCTCTGCTGGGTTTTGGGACTCACTTCTGAAAATTATGTCTGTCCATGCCTGCTGCACATACTCAGAGCTGCACAATGTATCAAAAGGTGGTGAAATCAGTAAACACTAACACATGATTTAACAAGACACTGCAATTTCTCTGTATTTTCACATACAGACATGTGCATGCACACTTCCTTTTTTTTTTATTTCATTGACATTCAAGACATGAGAAATCACCAAGACTCCTTTAAAAACATGCCACAAATTCATACTCCTCTCATGAACTATGGAGCTCAACTTCTCAATACTTACATGCTCTAGTACTGATGCTGTAAGATTGGCGGCATGAAGTATGGAACTTGCAGCATAACTTCAGTCTAGCCTGAGTTTGCATGTATTCCGTAAGTGACTCCATAGAAAACCATCAAATAATTTCTGATGTTCAAAATACAGCAGATAATACAGCTTATTTAGCTGCATGCAAGCCGAGTATCTGCACTGAAGAAAATCATCCAACAAGATTGCAGTTTTAGCAGTGAATTGAGAGGGAAATAAGGAAATGGAACAATTTCATGTTGATATTTTGTTTTTTCCCACAGTCTGCTTGTGATCAAAGGTTTTTTGCCTTTTCCAGATAGCAGTCTCATTGTGGTCAATCCACCTGGGAATAGCTGATTGGCATTCTACATTCTTAAGCATAGCAAATGCATATTGGTAACAACCTAGAGACGTAGATGGCCAGACTGTGACCTCTTTTCAACCAAGGCAACAGGAAACAAAACTAAGTAGTAGAAGGAACTGCATGAGGCTCAGCTCCCCCAAACCCCACAGCATCAGTGCACAAGGTTAGGGCTTACAGGTCTGTCAGAGAGAAGTAGTACTTGTGTTTCTCATTTATCTTTGCTGGGCCAAGATTTGCAGACTTATTTGTAAGATGTGCAAATTTTGCTCTGTGTTCCTTTAAACTCCCTAATGGCTCAGATCACATTGGAGGCACCCAGTCTTGCACTTCCCAAAAGTCCCTGAGGCCAAAATGCTTGAAATTCAGTATGGACAAAATCATTACTGATCTCCAAAGATCTTCTTTGGCGTTCTTAAGATGAGAACTGGGAAGAACAAATTCCTTAATCTAATTTTTTAATGATTAAAAAACTTGGTGCACAGTGTGAGGAACTTGAGGGAGGGGATAGGCAGAAATTCAAATGCCACTGGAAATTCTGACATTTTAAAAACCATGCTGAATATGAAGGATCCCAAAGGCAGGAATTTCTCAAAATGACCAACAGCAACTGGCTGTTAGGTCACTCTCTTACTATTTTATTTCAGCAGCATAATTTTGATTCCTTTTAATTTAAATTCTTATAAAAAGAGGTGGTTACACTAAATGAAGTGGAATTGTCGAGTCAAAGCAGAGTAATTCTGACAATGATGACATGAAGTGGTCTGACCTTTCTCAATGGCAACAATGACAGCTAAATTGTATGTATTTCGCTGAAAAAATGTTCAGTTGCAAATTTTCAGTGAGATAGCAAGCTGATGCTTTTTCCTTTGTCATCTTGTTGCCTCAAGCAGATGATCATGGTATATATCACAAAAACAGAGTAGCTTAACTTATCCACAAGGGTTCCAGCATCTTCAAAATAGTGGCAGCATTTAAGTCAGGTCTACAAAAGCTGCTAATCATGAATAAACAGGGACAAACAGTTGCCTTCAACTGTTTCTGGTTTCCCTTCTAAATGCTCTTTTAGCTAAATCTGAAGGCTGCAAGTTCACTCTGGGCACTTTACGTCAGAAGGGGTAAAGGCATCTCTTAAGGGGTGTATGCTTTGTAGGTGCAGAGCAATGGCCTGAGAAGATACTGGAATGCAGTATCTCTCTGGGAAGCAGAGGCAAAATGCTGACTAGTGACAAACTGATAAAAATAAATGAAAAACCAAGAAGACAAATGGATATGAATATTCTCTGCTGAATACTCTGCATTCTGTCCATTTATTTTCTACCCTTAGACAATACGGCATGGATTTTGACAAGGCGCTCTGGCTTTAGACAACATGAGCAGAACACCTTTTACCTTCCCATTCTGATCAGCGACAACGGCCGCCCTGTGCTAAGCACCACGGGCACGCTGACGGTGCACGTCTGCAGCTGTGATGATGACGGCATGGTGATGTCCTGCAATGCAGAGGCCTACGTCCTCCCCATCAGCCTGAGCAGAGGGGCACTCATCGCAATCCTCGCTTGCATCTTTGTCCTGCTAGGTAAACCCTCGGCTTCTTCTTGGGAGGGGACAAACCCATTGGTTCTGTCCAGGGGGCTGCTGAGCCACCAAAGTTGAAGGACATAAATCATAGACTCATGGAATGGGACCTCCAAAGTTCATCTAGTCCAACCCCCTCTGCAGTAAGCAGGGGCATCCTCAACTAGATCAGGTTGCCCAGAGCTCTGTCAAGCCACACTTTGAAATGCATGCATACACACATACTTATAGGGCCAAACCAAGGTCCACCAGATGGTGTAGTCACGAGCATATTGCTTCACTCTCTGGGTTATAGAAATGAGGGAAAACTATGGCCTGCGTTTCTGCCAGATGCCCAAAATGCCACGGTGTCTGGTGTGACTCTCCATCCCTGGAAGGGGCAAGCCAGGAGGAAGCACTGAGAGATGTGGCTGGGGAAGGGTTACTTTCTTATCCTCAGCAGTTTCTGATCCTATGCTCCCAAAGGAAAATGGGAGTAGTAAGGCCTTCTTGTCTTTTGGAAGGACATATCCCCACCGCCATCTCTCTTCCTTGAGACACTACATTTAAACAGTGCCTTTGCTGCAAATGTTCTCTCTGCAAACAAATTTCATCGCTTCCTTGCCCAGCTGTTGGTATCAAAAGAACTTCTGTTCCCTCATTCATTTTCTCAAGTCATGAGGTATTAGTTAAAAATACACATTCCCTGAGATTTCAGAGGACCCAGCTGAAGGAGCAGAAGAGAACTACAGGAAGAGTTCTCAGAAGTGCCTCAATTCTAGCTCTTCAAAGGAACCTAAATATCCCCATTCAAAACTTCAGCAGTCAAAACCTTTGCTGAGTTCTAGCCCTGGAAATACAGCCACCAGGTGATGGCACATTTACAATAGTGAAGGACTCTGGTGCCTTTATCATCATTTCTCCCCATGCTAAGAACCATGGAGAGGATGAGAAGCACCAGCATGTAGCATGACAGGAGCCTCACAGATACTAAAAAAGTGCTTTGGAGAAGACTAAGGGGCTAACTTTGTGTTTCTGTGTAGGCAGACTTATCACCATCCATGTTATGTGCAGCACTCAGCACAAGAGCTATCCCCAAACAGGCTGGAAAACTCAGCTACACAACAGGAAAAAAAAATATCTCTGGAGTTTGGTGGCACTGCAGATAAATTACTAATATCTGGCTAGCTGAAAAGTAGCTCAAGTATCACTACAGTGCATTGCAAGCACTGCTGGATATACATTTTAAGTGTAACCGAGCATTAAGAATTAAGGTGAGAAAAAGGACAGATAGCAGGACCTCATGATGCTAATTTTTACTGAGAAGTGGGAGATTTCTACACCTCTCCACCTGCAAAAACTACAGCTCTTTAAATCCAAGGGACTGGCTGGTATCACCTAGGGGAAAATAGGGCAGTGAAGAGTCTGAAGCCTTTGCAAGATCTGACCCATCACTAATGGCCCCATGTCTTGGTTGCCTCCTGCAGTGCTAGTGCTCCTCATCCTCTCTATGCGGCGACAGCGGAAGCAGCCGTACATCATTGATGAGGAGGAGAACATCCATGAGAACATTGTCAGGTATGATGATGAGGGTGGCGGGGAGGAGGACACAGAGGCCTTTGATATTGCTGCCATGTGGAACCCAAGAGAGGCCCAGCTGGTGGTGAAAAACCGTCAGGACATGCTCCCTGAAATAGAGAGCCTCTCCCGGTACGTGCCTCAGGCATGTGTCATGGACAACAATGTCCACAATTATGTGCTTGCCAAGCTGTATGAAGCTGACATGGACCTGTGGGCACCTCCCTTCGACTCCCTTCAGACATACATGTTTGAAGGGAATGGCTCAGTGGCAGAGTCACTCAGCTCTCTACAGTCAGTGACAACAGACTCAGACCAGAACTACGATTACCTGACAGACTGGGGGCCACGCTTCAAAAAGCTGGCTGAGATGTACGGTGCCACAGACAGCAGCGGGGCTCTGTGGTAACAGATGAGAAATGGCAAAGGGGTTCCCATGCAAAACAGTGTCCAGTTAGGTTCATTCTCATCAGATGCTTCCATGGACATGGATGAGGCCTCCTAAAACATAGCAATACGGTGCTTGGATGAGAATGAGAAGAAGGGTGTGAATGAAGGTCTCTCTGGATCAGCTTTACTTGGTTAAATTAAATCACATTTTGGAAAAAAGTGAGAAGCAGAAGGAAGCAATTTTTTTCCTGGTTTTTACAGCAAAATTGGAAAGCTCCGCACCTGGAATATAATGACATTACTCTTTCTCTCTTCCTTGTACACAGCAAGCTAAGTGTACAGGTACACTGAGCTATATATGTCTGGATTCAAAGATCTGTAAACGCCAACCATAATCTTCAACTCACTGAGAAAATGCCACCACAGAAAAGTTCCCTACCAGTTATTTTTTCCCCCTATTAAAAAGGAAACAAAATTGCTTGCTAACAAGAGAAAAAAAATATTCCACAAAGCATAAAATTGAAACTGGAATCTCAAAGGGCTCTTTGTAAACTAAATCTCCTTTGTCTATTGCTAATAGAGTCCTTTTTTAATCTTTTAGACTCAAGGCTGAGGGTTTTCTTCCACCTGGCCGAGAGTGCTGGGGAAGACACTTTGAATTTCTGCTCTAGTTTAATGGCTGATTGAAGAGTCATTGGCGTTAACACTAATCCATCTCCTATCAAGTTTATGTAAATTTATTCTTGGCTTTTTAAAAACACAACTCTGCTAAACTGCTCAGAACAAAACCAGAAAATCTGCCTCTTTTGCACTGTAGATGTCTCTTCCATGTGCCAAATGTGAAGATTAGATTCTACCAATGAAAGCCAAATAATTTTAAAAAAAAGAAAAAGCTGTATTTGGTAACTACATGGGTTAGATGGGCTTTCCTAATCTGTGTGAGGTCAATCCAAGGGATGTTTACATACTGTAGATAACCTACTTGAAGAAATGCAGTATTATAGATCAATAAATGGATGTAAGAAAATTACATGTATAAGTTTTGTATATTTGTTAATTTTGGTAATAAATATGATGTACTGCATACAGTACAGTACCTTAGCACCTCTTTTAATAAAAGTTAAACAGAAGAAAAAGTCTGATGGCTATTTATTGACTACTTTGCACACAGTAGTTAGTGTGCACAGCAGTTAAAGCTCTACAACTTTTCTAGACAATCCTCCACTGCATCACTATATCCAATGCTGAAAGTGTTCCTGGGGAAGTATAAGGCAATGATCCTTTGATGCCATTCAAGTGTGCAATGGACATAGATGACTTTGTCCCTCCACAGAGCTATGGTTTGGTATTTTCAGACCATTACTGTCTTTCTCTTTAGTCACAGTCTACAGTAACAAGAAACTTCTGGATAGTTCTTCCTGTCCTGATACTTGGCTTCTCCCACTGTAGACAGAGTGGGAGAAAATTGCTCGAAGTACATTCCAACATCATATTGCCTTCAACTTGAAGACACCTACTTTATTGAGTTTTTCCAGCACAAGCTGGGAGCTCCAGGGTCTGTTTTTACTCTACAGATGCTCCCAGCAGAGGCCTCTGCAAGACAGGTTATACAGTAGGTAAGAACAGCTTCCTGGCTTCTGTATCACCTGGATGGGGAAGGACAAACAGTACATTACTTACGTGTTTCCACTTGCACCACAGGGGACTCCCCAAGGAGAGTGGGCTCTGAACCCATCATCCTAAGCTAAGTGCTACCAGAAGTTTATCTGTAGCACCTTAGCTTGTAAGCACAGTCAAAATCTGGATGCCTTGATGCTGTGACACTTAGCGGCTGGTGTTCATTAGGCACTTGGCAGCCTAGATTCTTTTTTTTTCCATTTTATGGAACAGGTGACAATTTTTTTGAAGTCTGAAAAACCTCTATGCAAAGAATCAACAGTTGGATCTATCACCCTCCCACAGACAAAATGTTCTGGTTTTATTGATGTGATATAAAAAAAGCCCTATTTACATAAACATCAGGGCTCAGCAGGCCTGACCCAAAGTGGAAGTGGGGAGAAGACTCAAGTCCAAAGGAAATGTATGGTTGTCACAGGCTGGTAGTGAAACAAACATCCTATTCGTGCAGGTTCTCAGTTTCCTGCTCTGGGCCTCCTCAAGGGCACATCTAGCCTTGTGTACATGAATATCTGCAGTACTACGTAAAACTTGTTAGTAGTTTACAATCAGGGAGCTCAGCCTGCCATGATGGAGAGACTGGACTCTGCCACACCCACAGACACCTCAAAGTTACAGCCCTAGTGTGAGGACAGAAGTCTCAAAAGGGCCAGGACAAGATTCCATATGCCTTCACCAGTGTCCCCTGTTCTCCTGTGCATCAAGGCCAGTCTTGAGTGGATAAACTTTCATTACTATTGATTTCATTTTACTATTCTGACATTTTTTTTTCCACAGTTGTCAACAATCAGGGAAAAAAAAAAAAAGATGACTTACCATCCAGAAACAAGTCTTTAGTCTCAGCAGTAGTTGAAAATAAATGTTTCAGAGGAAAAAAATAACAAAGGGTGTAAGCCGTTTTGCTAATTCCAGCCACTTAAAAATTAAGTATACAAGCCTAAGCAACCCACCAAACTCTCTCTCATCATCACTCTTAAGAAAGCTAGACAAAGCATGATTCATTAGCCCAGTGCTGGCAATCTGTATGATGTTATGGCCCTCTGGAGGTCCTTCTCTGACAGTTAATGGCCTGGCCTCAGGATTTATCCATGCCGTTCACAGTCTGGCCCTAGGCAATGTCAAGCCCTCTAGTTTATATTTGATTATATGAGTGACCATGGGCAAATACTACAGTAATTGATGTTTTCATTTTCCCTTCCTACTACGCACCTCTGGCTTGTCTGAGCAGACTGCATGACCTGCTATCTCTTACACTGCTTTGGTTGTCACATCTAGGCTCCGAGCAGCAGCGTTCTTTAAAGCTGTTTGCCAAGAGCCCAGATCTCTTCAGCGCAAAATGCACTCAAGAATGCACAGAGTTAACATCATTCTTTCTGGTGTAAAGTTTCTTGAAATGTTGCATTTCATTTGCTGCCACATTGCCCATTTATCCATCTTTATTAGGTCACTCTTAATTTTGTAATTTCTCTTCCAGCTTTTGTTGCTCTTAATCATTTTATGTCACTCACATTTGCTTCCTACAATTCCCTTTTAGACCATTCATTAAAATCAATAGTGGCACAGATCCTTGAGGGACTCAAAAGTTATATTTTGGTCACCTTGGAATATGATTTACTAGCCTGTGTATGGCTTTTGCTTGCTGCAACTGTCATCAAGCACAAATGAGAATCTGCCTCGTAGCTTGCTGTATGACCACAGCTCTCAGCAACCATCAAACTAGAGGACAGATGAGTCTCAGAAGTCTTTCCTGCATATGCAATATATCTTACCTGTCCTGATCATTAATCAGAGAAACAAAAAACTTTGGTTTATGCTAGCTTAGCTATCAGTTAGACTAAGTGGCTGCAGCTTTTCAGAAGAGAAGATGGATTCAACAAGTGAGGATCGTGTATGAGGAAATGCATACCTTTTGCAAGTTAAATACGTTGCTGCTCTCCCTCCTCCTGTCTGTCAGAATGTGAGGCAGCCCACTGCAGCCTGTTCAAAAACCAGCCCTTAATACATCCTTTTCACATGCAGCTGGTGTTGACAGGGACCGAGTCTGTCCAAGACAGTGTAATTTTTGCCTGCTGAAATCTGCAGCACTCAGAAGATGAGAAGCTGCTTTTCACTCAGTAGAGTTCTGTCTCTCTCTTAAGGCAATGCATATGCTCTCAGGGTGCTTCAAGATAGCCACTAATACAAAACACTTGTATCAGCTAAGGGATTCGCTGTCCTGCATACAGGTCAGTGATTCACCTCTCATTTGGACTGTAAGGCAGCCATAATCTCTACCAGTGCATCCTGTTAGAACAGATAGAGGAAAACGAGCAGGGACAGCAGTGGTGTCTGATGTGGACTCAGAGCTACAACCCAAGGAAGGCAGTAGGGGATGGGGAATCTCAGGGACAAGCCAAGGCTTTATTTCAGTTTTGCTTTTCTCTATTAACCTTCTAAAGATCCTGCCCCCACTGACAGAAAAGATATTTTCCTGTTGGCCTCAGAGGTGACAAATAGACCACCTGCATCACTGCCTCTGAGCAGAGGCAGCAGTGCAATGCTGACAGTGCTTTTCCCAAGAGACATTACAGTAATACCAGAGAGGTGGTGGAAGCAAGTCACTTTACAATGACTTTTAAAAATTCATGTGGTACACTGAGTGCCATTTTCAGGCCTCATTTGTTATTAAGTCCACCATTAAAGAGCAAGTATGAGGGATTATGAATTTTCAAATTAGCATCCTAAGCCAGTCTCATAATGACTGATCCTGTATTTTTTTTTTCTAAAGTACATGAGCTACAATATGTAATACCACAGACAGAAGTGCTTGTTGTGCCATATAACAAAAAAAAGGTTCGTTTTTTAATGTGGGTGTGTGAGATTTTATTCTGCTTTTGTGGGAAGAGTGATGGATCCCAAACTCATCATGGGACTTGGGAAGGTGAACCACTGCTGAAAGGCTTATTATTTCAGACATTCATCCTGCCAAGCAGATGTAGGTAAGTCAGAGTACAACGTGTTCCTCAGCACCACAGTGCTGAATACATTTTCCCTGTCTAGAAAAAGTGACAGAACAAGAGGACACAGTCTCAAACTGTGGCAGGTTTAGGCTGGATGTTAGGAAGAAGTTCTTCGCAGAAAGAGGTGTTTAAAAGGAGGCTGAATGAGGCACTTAGTGTCATGGTTTAGTTAATTAGAAGGGTTAGGTGATTGGTTGGACTCAATGATCTCAAAGGTCTTTTCCAACCTGGTTAATTCTGTGAAAAGATTTTAGACAAACTCATTGTAGAAATTGTCCAGTCTGTTGATCTACACAGATTTCCTCTTATGACTTCATACATTATACCTATGGCATAAGTGGCAGATAGGCAATATAACTCAGATGCAAAGTTATTTACTGACAACGTAAACCTCCCTACGAGTTAAATGAGGAATATAGTCCTGCAACTAAAAATTATCTCTTCTACTAATCCAAAGAAGTTTCATTTCATGAATCCTGTGCATTTGAAACTCTAAATACCATTCAGCCACCTGTCCATCCACTAAATAAATCAAAAGTCAGTCTTGCATTTACAACTCAGAGAAGTAGGATAAAAACGTGTGAAAACTCTTACTAAATCTTATCTCAGACCACAAAGAGAGAGGCAGCAGCAACCAAGTTCTGGGCCTAGACTGAGGCAGATTAAACAGGGCGTCAACATGCGAAGTCAGTCGCCAAGGGGATTAGCTCCAGTGCAGGTAAGCCCATACTAGGGAAGGCATTTGTGGCAACAAGGGCCAGCAAAAGCATCTTTGGGAGGTTTTTTGAAGCCAGCAAAAGCCAATAGCCTGATCCGGGGCCCAGCAGCTTGTGTTGAGGTGGGATCAGCGGAGCCATGCAGCCACACCACCGGTGGCAATGCCAAACGGGACATCAGCGTGCAACAGTCACTTGTCAAGACCACCACCAGTGGCAGGTAAGGGCTCGGGCCTTAGGTAAGGGATCAGGCAAAATGGGCCTGTGATAGCCTGTCTGGGGAGGGCTTTTTGAAGCCCGGAAAGTGACTGGCCTAAGCTGGCAAGGCCTGCAGCATGTGGGTAGGCTGCTGAGGTGGCACAGGAGCCAGCACCACCGGTGGCTGAATTAAACTGAGGTGTCAGTGTGGCAGTGGTCACTCACGAAGGCCACAGCCTCCGTCTCATAAACCTTCCAGGAGCAAACAAGCAGTGAGCGGACATCACAAGCAGAGAACGTGTGTGTCCTGGGAGGCTAGGTTAAAGTGCTCAGTCTGCGCAGAGCAAAGCAGTGGCAGTGGTTAAGTCCTACAGGGCTATGCGTAAGCCTGAGGCAGACAGGAAGTTCCTGGAGCCAGGCAATCTCGAGAGAGAATAGAGAGCCCTGCTCTCATGTGAGGCTGCCTCAGAGTGGCGCATGCAGAGAGTGCACAGGAGCACAGCCAGCAGGGCTCACAGGAGACCATGTGGGGCAGAGCAGACACTGAGGGTGCTGACAGCTGCTGACTCCCCAAGGTAAGCACTAGGCAGCCTCTAGCTTTGCACCCACCAGTTCACATATAGCTTCCCAGGCAGAGCTCTCCTATCCTAGAAACACACCATCACCTAAGTTGTCAGGCTGAAGGGTGTGCCTTACTCAAGTTTGGTGTCAAACGGCAGCAGTGACCATGCTTGTGGGAGGGTGTGCAAAAGTACAGGAGCTCTTGTGTTTAGTGGCAGAGCTCTATGAGGACATAAGTAGGTCTCAACCTGAGACCTATCAGGGAGTATGAGAGATAGATCAATGGAGTCGCCTTCTGCCCTCCCTCAGACAAACCCACGAGGCAACCACAGCTCCACATACAGAGACCTCCCCAACCTCTCTCTGGCTGAATGTGATTTAGAGTACAGAAGGCAATGGTAACATGTTCCTGCCCAGCGTGGCAGCTGTGTCTTCCCAGTATCCCAAACACACCCTACCAAGTGCTGCTGCAGCACAGGTGATGCCATAAGGTCTTCTGCCTTCAGGTATTTGTGTTAAGATGTCTAGCAGAAACAGCTGCACAAGATCAAAAGGGAAATTACACCAGAAAGAAGAATCTTAATGTCAATAGAGCCTTTGTGGATGTCACAGGCCCTGAAGTTTGGGTAATACAGGGACTTCTCTCAGAGGGTTATTTGAAACCTGGTAAATAAGAACAGAAATTACCAAATAAGGTAGAAGAGACCAAGGACAACTGTAGAAATTCCAGTAGAGGTCTTCACAACCCCTCAGAGATGCACTGTGCCTGCATAACAAATATGCAAATATGGTGATTAGTTCTGGAAAATCTAATGTGCATGCACGTGTTTAAGAAATAAAAAGTTGCTACTTTGTCTTGTGCAAGACCTTGAAGCATGATTCTCCTTGCACCCAATGATGTCAAAGGAATGGCTCTTTCCCGGTCTTCCTATATGAGTCTTGTAAGGTTGTCTTATGTCCCAGTTCTACAGGATCACAGGTATGGGGTATGCTTGAGGGTACAGACTCACTACAGAGAGATCTAGACAGACTGGATTGATGGGCTACAAGTGATTGTATGAGTTTCACAACCCCTGTCAGCACTAGAGACTTTGGGAGGAGTGGATGGAAAGCTACTCAGCAGAGAGGGACCTGGGTTGCTTACTACTACCTGGCTGAATATGAGCCAACAGTAGGCCCAGATGACCAAGAGGTACAGTGGCATCCTGGCCTGTATCAGGAATGATGTGACCAGCAGGACGTGATCCTACCCCTGTACTCATTCACTAGTGAGGCCACATCTTGAATACTGTGTTCAGTTTTGGGTACCTCACTGTAAGGAGAATGCTAAGGTGCTGGAGTGTGTCCAAAGAAGGGCATCGAAGCTGGTGAAGGATCTAGAGAACAAGTCTGTGAGAAGTGGTTGAGGGAGCTCAGATTATTTAGCCTGGAGAAAGGAGGTTCATGAGAGATCTTACTGCTGTAAAGAGGTGGTGGTCTGTTCAATGAATTAACAAGGTACATCAAGAAGAAATGGCCTCAAGTTCAATGAAAAGGTTACAAGTTATCAGATATTGGAAGAGTTTGCCTAGTGAGATGGTGGAGTCTCCATCCTTGGGGATATTCCTGAGTTGTGTAGACGTAGTGCTTAGGGATGTGGTTTAGTCAAGGTCTTATGAGTGTTAGGCTAACAGTTTGACTCAATGAAAGGTCTTTTCCAATCTAGGCAATTCTGTCACTCTGTAAATCTTACTATCCAGAGTTAACTGTTAAAGGGTTTTCATAAACTGTTAGTGAACAATGACAAAATAAATTATGCATACTTTTGAGAAATCAGAGATGATGTTAGCATTTCAGTAACATCACTTGGATCTCAGGACACTGGGACCTCCAACCTCCTTCATCTTCCCCGAAAAATTTCAGCCGTTTCATTGATCTGCTTGATAAATGAACAGCGTATTCAGAGGTATGCTAAACTGTTGGCTTAGCTTAGAAACAAGACCACATAAAGGAAGGATTTCTGTCAGCATTTTCTAATGGGGGTTAGGCTCAGTGTGTTCCCAGCACTGACTTCATTTGCACGTTGGTGCAAAAAAGCCCTTATTACAGTAAGGAAAATGGCTCCATCCGACAGAGTTTGTTTGAACGTGTCTTGTGAAGAAGGGAAGGCTGAAAACCTCCCTCAGTGATCTCAGAATCTTATTTTTATTCCAACAACACTAGTGACTAGCCATAATGTTGTATAAGCTACATATAACCAAACCTGCTTTCCCAGCTCATCACTAACAAGCAACACCAAGGTACTATGAGATTTGGGATGTGGTTTTGACTCTGATGCTGTATGTGAGTATGACGAATTTTCATAGTCTTTCTGTGTTGTGACTTTCTGACTGTCATACCACAGGGGTAACTCTTTGTTATCCACTCTAAGTCATGTAACAACGTGGAGAGTTTTAGTATTCATTTAAGCAGACTGACAAGCATTTTAGGGCCCCGGGCACATGCTAGATAGGATATAAAGCTGCATATTTCTCTTTCAAAAGCATATACCCTTCAAGGCCTGGGAAAAGAGAAAAATGATGACACAAGTAGCAAGTGTTAGTAGCATCTCTTAACACACTACTGGAAGGCCCTCAGAGATTGTAATGATGCAGGATCCCTTAAAGCCTACCTAGAATAAACTTTAGCAAAATGCTGTAGCAAGCCAGATGCTAATCCGTTCTCTTTGTCTCACTTTATCAGCTGTAGTCACAATATTTTGCTTCTGTCAGACTTCTCTCCAGAAATATTAACGCACAAAAAGCAGCATAGCATCCTTGATGCATATGGTGACTGTTATCAGAGTATTACATTTAATACTATTGCTGAAGAGTATCAGTTGAGCCACTTAGTGCAGCCCAGCACAACTTGAGAGCAATAATACAGCAAAGCTGTTTTTTTCCAGAAAAATGTAGATCTAAAAATTAAATGTCTAATCTCTTTCTATAGAAAACAGAGATAGATTTCCCAGCAAGAAAATTGTATTAGCTTAGAACATTCTTCTCAGGAAGGGAAGAATTTGCTCCTGGAAAAATGTTTCTCTCTTCCCAGGCCATTGGCCACACAGATGTCCACATTGGCCAGAGGTGTCCAGGGAACTGTGGAGGACCTCCTGACTTCTGACTGCACATCTCCAGCAGGGTCAAAGAGAAGTTTCATTGACACACCAGTGCAAGAGACACTAATGATAAGTAAAATCTTCAAGGACCCCAAATCACCAGGTTGGTATCTGTAGTGCTGCACACTCCTTCACAAAGGTGTACAGCCCAGAAAGAAGGGGAATGACACCTGCCCAACCTCTCTTTTTAAAAAAAGATGTTTGTATTGAAGATGATGCAAGAACACAGCACTGATTTTGTACATATTTGTTGTAAAAAATTTCTCCAAACCTGTAGCAAGTAACTTATTCTATTAGTTTCACAACCCTGTGTCATGGAAGGCCAAAACAGGCCTGTGTCCTGGCTTGTCCAGGCATGATGCCCTGCTCACCCCTTCCCTCTGAGGCGGGGAGTAGCGTGCAAAAGACGACAAAAGGCTTGGAGACACCCAGTCTGAGGGTCCAGGACTTGCCCAGACTTATTTTGCTACTGTGCTCATCTCAGGCACAAGCCAATTCATACCAAAGACAATATGAAATTTGTTTGTTAAAGTGAAAGCAAGCAGTGCTAGGTACAAGGGGAGTCTGCTCTACCAACTCACGCAATGAGTACACAACAGCCTCTCCTATTTATACATTCAGCTTGTGCATATGTATCAAGTTTGTTGGAAATATGTAAATGAGTTCTTGGAATTCTTGCTGTGTCAGAGGTCTCCTCCGCGCCTGAGTCATCTGGGCTGTTGGCAGTTCTCCAGGTCCCTCTGATGGTTGTTGGAGTTGAAAACTGATGTCCTCCTCTGCACATCCTCCCAAGCCCCACCTCTGGCGCACGCACAATAGAACCTGGCCACACAAGTCCCCCTCCCCGACAAGAGGCACAACCCCACTAGTTCCCACGCTACTTCCCTATCTTAGGAAAGCACACCTCCCCCTTGGTGTTATCTTTACATGAATCATACTCTTGGTTATCACATTGTTAACTGATTGTGCCTTCTGCTTCAGCAGAAAGGAGCCTCTCGAGTCCCCCTAGAGGGCAAGCAGCTTATTGACTGCAAGGATCTCTTTCCAGTTCAAATTCATGTTTGCTTTTCTGTTTTTTCTTAACTGTTTAAATTGCCTGTTCCCTGTAATACCCACAACCATGTGTTTGAACCTTAGAAACAAGTTTTCTGGTGAGATTTAATATTAATAAATTGTTTTTCATAGTTTAGTAATTTTTATCTAGATATTAGTATCTAAATTAATAAATGTAATCAATCAGTATTACCACACCCTATCCACAGATAATGATCTCCTCCACCTTAGCAACTCTGCCTGTAAGGCCAAGGGAGCATATCTCATTTTTTGTGTGGACAAGGGATACTGCAGTGTATCAGAACTACAAGAAAAATTGTGCTATTTAGGCACTTTTGCTGTAGCATCCTCCCTGCCAGCCTCTGCAAGTAAGTACTATGATAGCATCAGAAGGCAAAACACAGCTGTAGTGAAATATCTGATCAGAGAGAGAATGCCAGCTCTTTCCTTGTGTTTAAAATACCGTTATTAGAAACAAGTAATCTCTCTTGCTGTCTTTGTGCTTCAGTGCACTTCTTAGGCTTTTACATCCAACTAAGTTTTGGCTGGAAAGTTTTGCAGAGAGACCCTACAGACAGCCCCACCATGGATATTATTTCCCCTGGTAGTCAATATATTGTAAAAGCTGGAATGTCTCCCTTCTCTGAAGATGAGATGGGATGAGGAACTGCAGTGCAGTCAGGCTCTAATGCTGCAACTTACTGAGTGACAATTGCACCACTGCATATGACAACCTGTCTCTGTGTCCCCTCATCTCTTTAACTTCCCTGGTGCTTCACATAACTAATGAAGTCCACTCTGACTCTACAACAGCTCCAGTGGCATCAGTCTGAAAACATGAAATATTTTGCTTTCCCTGCAGTATGCAACTGCAGTTGACACACTGCAGCAGTGTTTGTGGAGCCTGGTGATGTTTTCATGGTGTTTGGATGAGATCACTGTATAACTGAAGCCTTTAGTAACTGAAGCTCCTGCCTTCAAGGCTCATTTGCTTTTAACTGTGCTCAGGATTTCCCTGAGCGCTGAGCTGCTTTAAGCATGGCTGATAAGAGGGCCAGTCATGTTATGCAGGGAATGGGCAAGATGGAGTTTACAGTGAATAGTAACTACTTTGCATTTGTGATAGCCCTGACAAAGGGTAATTAATTCTTGAAGCTTATGCTGGAGCAGGTGAGTTCCATCTAGAAATGCTAACATCAGAGGAAGTCAAAATGCACATGATCATGAACCAGGAAGCTAAAGGTCAGTCAGTCTCACCTCCATCATTGGAAAGATGACGGAACAGCTCATTCTGGAGGTCATCTCTAAGCACGTGGAAGAAAACAAGATTATCAGGAATAGTCATCATGTACTCACAAAGGGTTTGTTTGACCAATCTGATAGC
>WBNM01000990.1:0-10850 GCA_013399055.1 Ramphastos sulfuratus | reverse complement strand
TAGGCCTACCACGACATTGTGTCATGTACAACTTTATATACAATAAATACAGATTATACTTTGTTTGGCATGGTTTATGGTTCAGGGTGGTGTAAGCAGAGCTGTGCTCTCTGTTCCTGTTTTGCGTGTCTACTTTCACATTCTTGTTCAGCACAGAACAAGCTCTACACAACCCGATGTTACTTATCAAAGGAAGGTGACAGTGTTAATATTTTATTTCTTCATATTAGAGTAAAAATAACGAAAAGCTCCCAATGACTGCTTCTGGAGAAGTGGATTTAAATCATACCGAAATTTGATAGTACCTTGTTACTCACTTGGCTTAACATTTATTTTCAGAAATTAAATCAGTGCTGACCTTAAGTGTTGGCATTGGCCTAAAAATATTTATTTTTTTTTTTAAGTTGAAGTTTGAGAGTGCTTGGAATTTTTTTTTTCCAATGCACTATCAGTTTTTAGTGTGTATACCCAATATCACTTGATAAATTTCCTGGTACATTTCAGATGTAAGAGAAACTTATGTTGGTGACTACCTCCACTCAATCCACTGTCAGTCACTACTTTTACCCGTAATAAAACCCAGAATACAGTGATTACCAACTACATAAAATTGTCCCCATCCTCAAAACCACTTTTCAGATTCTTGGTGATTTGTTTAATATTAAAACATTTGGCATTTTTGACCAAGGAAAGGTAACTTCAGAGCTTAAAATTAGGTGTCTTTTTCATCTTTTTGTCCTCTCTGTACTATTTCTAAAGGAAACTGCTGGTCTAGTGTGCTTCACCTCATGGGTCATTATACCACTTCCTAATGCCACTCTGAAAACCTGCTTTGGGTTAAAAATGTCGTAAAATGAAATTAAATTGAAAAGTAGTGGAAGATTCTCTCATTTGCCTCTCTATTTCGGTGGTCTCTGCGTTACTTGCCTTTAAATTTTCTACTCTTTGCCTGTGATTTCCACTTTTCACACACACGCACACCCTTTTTCTGCCAGTGCTACTTGCTTTTTCATTTCCATTACAGATGTAACACTAATTGCTAATTGTTGGGCTTTTTCAAATTAGCAACTGCTATAAATTCAAGTAGTAATGACTAAAATCTGGATTCAATTACATAGCCAGTTTTGCATAAGATAGAGACAGACCATCACTTCTCAGATGTAGCTAATGTATTCACCATTGTCACTTTCTAGACAAAAAAAAAGCTTTTGATTTTTCAACAGAAAAGCCGGATGGTTTCTATCTGTCCTTCAGAGCAAATTTGACCTTTAAATTAGAAAACATCAGGGACCAGTGTGAATCATGGATGCATAAAGAACTCAACAGGCATTAAAGGACAGTGTCCTTTACAGTCACTAAATGACTGAGCTGTGTTTCAGATGCCCATTGATTAAAGAAAGTGCTGCAAAGATGCTACAACTGTCATTTACAGACAAGGCTGTTGAAAACAGAGATAACTCAAATACCTGGTTTTCAGCAAGCAGTAGCTGCTGTTTGTGAAAGTAGCCCTTTTCAGTTTTGATACTGCCTTAGGCTAAAATCAAGCAGTTCAGATGAGTGGAGAATTCTGTTAGTACAGAGTGTAACACCAAAAACACGTTCTGTGTTTGCAAGTCTCTGGAAAGTCCGATTAGGTCTCATCCTTATTAAGAAAGTAAGTGTCCTAAGTTCTTGGAAACTAGCAAGTAGAGAAAGCAGAGTTTTGTTTCTTTCACACTGAGCATATAAAAAATGAAGCAGAGATACAATGTACCTGAGGGTACAGAAAGAGTTTCTGAGCAGTCTTGTTTCTAAGCCCTAGCTAATTTCGATAGTTCCTTCATGTGGATTGTAGTAGAATTGCCTATTCCCTTTTCCTGCCTCTGTCCTCCCTAGTAATCAGTCAATGGATGATCGATAGTTCAGTTGACAAGTTTAGTGACATGGAAAGGACTTCTAATTTGATGGCTGACATGCCTTTTTAGATAGTACATATCTGTCTTTTTTTCACGTAACTGAAAAGTATTTGCTAAAAGGTGGAGCGAACTAGGAAAGAAACATTTCTGAGATTTATTAATGTCACTAGGAGGTTTATAGGAGAAACAAACTCAGTTTCGCTTGACTAGATTCTGTTTCAGTACTTATTTTTACATACTGCTCTGAGGAGGTTTATTGTTTGTGTGTCACATTGCTATGGAGCTTATTTTGCTTAGGCAGACACTCATCTTTCTGTCCATTTGGGTAACGATGCTGCAGCTTCACATCTAGCTTTTCTGTTTCTAGGCTGTTGATTTTTCATGTATATTAATTCGTTTGGGAAAAAAAGGCTATAAAAGTGTGAGAGCGTGCCTGTACTGTTTTTGCTTCGTATCATGCTGTTGATTTGATTTAAAGTGGGCAGTGCGAGGAAATGCTGAGCTGGAACATTGTAATTTTTGCATACTGCAGCAGCTGAAACTTGGATTTTCATGGAAGGTCAATTTAGAGATGTTCATTAAGATGTTTACTGGCTTCTATTTAAATTAGAAAAAAAAAAAACAGAGAAGCCTACGTAGTCTCATTTAGAAACTGCTATTTGTTCAAATCAAAGCTTTGAAAAAAACCAGTTAGTGGAATAGTCTTTCATGTTAAATTGTTCATGCAAATAGAGCATCTCAGTAGGTTGTACTGTGGACAGTTTAGACTGCAAGCAACAAAAGCAAGACAGTTTTGCTGGAAAAAAAAGAAATGCGACAAGGGTTAAGTCAAGCACTTAATGCCAGTTTCTACTATGTACTGACTATTGCTAACAATTACAGGCAAACCAGTGAAAGTAGTAACGAAAGCCTCAATAAATAGTGCCACTTTCTTTTTTGACTATCAGTTGATTTTTTTTCTTTTTTAATCTGAGGCTTTAGTTACAGTGAGCTTGCTTACAATCAGTACATACAACCCAATAAAAAATCACACTGAAGTTTCGCTTAAACAGCTGACTTAGCAATGAGCAATCAAGTATTGGAATGATACAGTAGTGTAGCTAGCAATCACAGAAAATAGTTACAGTGCTGCTTAATGCTCTTCTAAGAGTTAAATACTAGAGCAGGCACCAGTCTTCAAAGTAGGTGACTTGCAGTTTAAAAATAAACAACCTTGAGTCAGGGTTCTCATATGTATGTATGATATGTTACCCCAAAATGTATCCCTACCTTCTTCAGTATTGCTGAAGAACATAGCTACAAATGCTCATCTAAGTATGGATTTGGAGACTGTGCTGCCCTAAAGTTCATGAAGGCTTCTTAAGAATTTCTAAAAAAGTTTGACCTTAAGTACCTAATCTATATTTAGTAATGCTTTACCCAGTGAGGAGATGCTTTTACGTAAAAAAAAAACAAAAACAAAACTTAAGAGCTAAATCCTGAGTTTAATAGGATAGCTATGGTCTGTATTGTACAGTAGATAAAACTTAAGGACAAAAATAACCCAAATCTTCAGTGAGAAGAAAAGTTGAGTGAAAAGTCTAAGTGAAAATCTCAGAATGTTGCCAAGAAGTGCCCTTACCTGCACTAGCACTATTCCCAACTGGGTTTGCATACAATCTGTCAATCCTAAACCTCTCATGCTTTGAGGAATACGGAAACCCCAAAAAGAAAAGCATAAACTTGGAGATTCATGCAACTGAATGAAGATATAAGCTTGCCATTACATCAAAACTTGAACTGCAGCTTTTCTTATGATTATTAGAGTTTTCTTGAGTATTTAGTTGTCTCTTTTTTGCCATCCTAATTCTTACACAGTATGGAGTAATGTAGGCCTGACTGGGAGACAGTTGTCATCTTATGTCTCCTTGAAGACCCTTCCAGCAAAAATAAAGTTTGAGTTTGCCATCAGATAACACTGCCCATTATTCTGGTAGATAATATACACATTGCCTCTCAGTTGAATTTACAGCTTCCCAGTTTACAGGTTTAAACATTTATTTAGTTGTTTTTAGTTTGGGTTGGTGGTTTGGGACTTTTTATTGATGGGAAGTACTGGTGTTTACCATGAAATAGTTTAATTTCTACTTCACTCTTCACAGAATCACAGGATGTTAGAGCAGCTGGAAGTTACCTCAAAAGATCTAGTCCAACCCTACTACCAGAATAGGATCAACGAGTCTTGTTTCCCTTGATGTTCTACTTCCCCATATCAACATTTTTGGCATTGGACTTTTATTTACTTAACCCAAAATTTAAGATGAGTGATTGTAGTCAGTGTTAATCAGGTTGTGTCATCATATGATCCTGACATTTTTTACTGTAAATGGATGAAGCAACCACTTGAATTTGGGTTGAAGTGTTTTTATTTTGGCAGGTAGAGGAAAAGAGGAAGTTAATTCTGATTTTAACTGGGGTCTCACAGGGTGTTGGGGGTCTTTTGGGGGTTTGGTGGCTTTGTTGTCTTCAGCAAAAGCGTAATTGATAGCTGGTTTTGTTATTTTACCGCTCATCTTCCCATAGCTTAGCAAGTTAATCCTTATGTTTAAACTATTCTAGAAGCCACAGAATCAAAGAATGGTAGACTTTGGAAGAGACCTCCATAGACTGTCTTATANTCTGGGTGATTTTACAAAGTGTGGGGGGGCGGGGAACTCCCAAACTGTCACAAGGACACTTCTCATATAATTGTACAACTTCGTTTTTTTATGTTTTTTTAGTAAGCTGTCCACTGTACAGGGCATAGGAAGTGGACAACTTGAAACCTTGAAGCTGAATATCAATATCTTCATGGACTCTGGCTCTTTATCCAGACTTTTCATCTAAGTTCTGCTGTGGAGATTTGATGTTTAAGATTGTGTATACTGTGTGGGGAAACAAAACAAAGGTTTAACAACATTCATCAAGTGTGTTTTTAACAAATACTAATGACTAACTTAGAACAATTCACTTAATTTCGAATGTCAGAGAAGTAACTAATTCAGGTGGTACATTTTTGATACCTTCACGATTGTCATTTTTGTAAGTTTGTAGAATAAGATAATTATATAAAGCATCAGAATCTTATTCCCCAATTCACTTTTTGTTTTCCTGATGTGAAAGAATATATTCCTAGTTGCACCTTCTCCGTGAGGAACTTTTATATTACATTGTTTACTTTGGAACACAGAAATTTCAAATAAGAATTCCTACTGATTTTGTTGCAAGAACTGTAAGTTAATATATCTTAGTCACTACGTGCTTTTTCATCTTGCTATGTTTCTTGTTAGCTAGGTTGCAGCAGTCAGTTTTAATTGCCATGCTGAAAAACTTTTCATGCAAAGATCTAATATTCAGCAGTGTTTAATCCTACTGTTATTTGCATGCTCATTTTAAGATCTAAATATGGATAGATTTCTTTCCATATGTATCTGTGTGCCAGTCTGCTCCTGGGAAGGTGAAAACTGGGTACAAGTAGTCCTTAATTCCACATAATAATTACATAACATTCATTCCAAGCACCAATTGCAAGACTTCCTGAGAAGGTCTTCTGTGAACAAACTAGAAGATCACTAAGTGCTTGATTAGTAGAGTTCTGTATTACATTTTTTTGTTTGTTTGTTTTTTTAATTTGAAACTTTAGTTGAATATCACTTCTTTATATCAACTTTTCTACAAGACTGAAAATACATCTAATAGGAGTCTGTACTCTAGTTCAAGGAGGTGTTTGAGCTTGTACATAATTGTACACATGTGAATAGTCCATTAAATTCAGTAGAACTCTCTTATGTGCTTCATTGGCTGTCAAACATCTAATATGTGTGTGAGAGATAATAAACTTCCTTCTCAATATGTTTCTTAAGAAGATAAAAGTTCTGTAATATTAGCCTGAAATATATTCTACATTTCTCCATGATAACTTGCTTCCTTGAGAGCTGAACTTTTTTCGCTTAATCTAAACTAATCAGACTTCTTTTTGAGAGTAAGTTGAAAAAAATTATGCTTACTTCAAATGTATTAGCAACAGAGTTATAACACCATTTTGTGTGAAACAGCATTGTCTTTCCATACTTGATAAGCTAATTTACACTTTTTATTGTAGCACTGAAGAACAGTGTTCTGGAATGCGCTGCCTTCTAATGGAATACAAAGTAATACTAAACTGAAATTTTGAGTATTTTGCTATCATAAAGAGGGAGGCGCTGTATAAGTGGTATCCTTGGTGCACAGAAAAAATACAAAATGGCAGGAGAAGGTAGCGTCATCTCACAAATATGACCTTATTAAAAACTTCATTGAAATAATTTGACTTAGATTTTTGTCAATTCTTAATTAAGTAAAATGAATGGATGTTTAGGGAAGACTTGATTCTGTCTTAGAGTCAGTCTTGGTTATATTCAGGAGGAGGCTAAGAAGCAACTTAGATGATAGGAAAGAGAATTTGATGGACAGGTCTTTAATGTAAGACGTTTTAATAAGCTTAACTGAGGTGGAAATTGGACAAATTCAGAAAGGTAAGTCACAGTTATTGAATAGGGCAGTTAATCACTGAAACAGTTTGCCTAGGATGTGAAGCATTCTGTATCAAGAGATTGTGTAAAAGAGACTCTCACAGATAAACTAGAGTTTACATACTTAGTGTAGAAATTGTTGATATTGTTTTACATAGCTCATTACACACAACTGAAGTAGATGAAGGTAGGGCTCTCCACAAGTTCTTACATCATTTGAAATTTGTGGAAATAAAATACATTAGATGCCAGCAGTTTGTTTTCTGCAAGTAATGTGAGAATATCTGGTAACTATATCATTGTTTGCTGCTATACATTTCAGTTAGTATATTGTGTGTTTTATTTTTGTCATCTCCACCTCTATTCCAGGTGCAGGACAAATTTCGTTTGGACCTGTCTGATGAAGAAGCTGTGCATTATATGCAGAGTCTAATCGATGAAAGTGTCCATGCTCTCTTTGCAGCTGTGGTGGAGCAGATACACAAATTTGCACAGGTGAGATACTTTATCAGTAGGTGGTCTCTGTGGAAGCAGAGTAAGGTGACAGATTGTAGGAGGTAAGTTCAAGACTTAACTTCACTGTTTATGATGTTTTAATTGATTTGCAAAGAAGTTAAAAATGTGTTCTTGCTGCAAGAACTCGTGGGCAAGCTTTTAGTGGTCCTAGAAATTCTTTTCACACACCTTAATAATCATGTTAAGTGGGACATCAGTTGGAAAGCTGAAGTTCTGAGAGAAGGATCTGGAACTACCTTAGCTTTCATTTGCAAAGTAAAAGAGTGAAAATAAACTTGTTGTCATTTTTACCTTTGCTAGACTTCCTTGCCTGTGCATTGCAGTGAGTTATTTTGATCATTAATAGACACAGCAGCTTGTATAGTAGGGGGCGTGGATGCTGCTCATAACAGCATTTGTGTCTTTTGCAGTCCTGAATCTGTACTCCAGAATGTAGTTCCCAGTGGTTACATGAACACCCATCCCCTATGTTTCTCAGAGACCTCAATACAGATAGAGATCCTGACCGCTAATGCAGTTGTCCAGATTTCGGGTGTAGGTGGACCTCTCGTTGGTGCAGTGGAAATAGGGCTCCTTGCAGGAGGTGTGCAGTGGTGGAATGTCTAATCGTCAAGGAGCTGTTAGAGGAGATCAGCAAACTATACAATATCAGGGCTGACAAGAAGAAAATTGACCAGGTATTTCCCAAGACTATGAGAATAGAAGAACCTGAATTTCCAGCAGCACTGAGGAAGAGGCAAGAATACATTCTGCTCATTGAGTTAAGAAACAAGAGAATCCCAATGTGGTGACAGATGGAACGTTGAGACTTTTAGTATTAGGAGGGATAGCTTCTGTTCTACCTACAAGCCTCTGGTATAGATTCAAGGTGACTGGGAGTAGTGAGCATAGATTTACAAATGAGAAATCAATGCTTGACCAGCCTAATAGCCATCTAAGATAAAATTGCTAGCTGAGTGAATTGAGTGAGAGCTGAAGATATTCTTTACTGTGTGTTTTGGAAGACTTTGACACTGTCTTCCATAATATTCTCATAAACAGACTGGTACAATGTAGACTGAAGAACTGAGCACTGACATGTGTTGGAAACTGGTAGAGGTTAGAAGCTTGTGATCAGTGACACAAACTCCTATGGGGAAGCCAGTTACTAGTGGCATACTCCAAGGATTGAATCAGAGACCATTAATGACCTGAATCGTGGGGCAAAGTGCACCCTCAGCATATTGACGGACAATGGAGAATTGGGATGAGTAGCTGACACACCAGAAGCATGTGCTGCCATTCACAGGGACTTTGACAGGCTGGAAAAATTAGTGTACAGGAACCTTACGAAATTTACCAAAGGGAAATGCTAAGTACTGCACTACATGTAGAGTAACCCTATGTCCAGGTGTGGGCAAGGAGAGATGGTGATGAGGTGGGCAGCAGCTATACAGAAAAAACCCTGAAGGCTTGGTAGAGAAGTTGCACATGATCATGGCCACTGGCAGTGATCAATGGATCAATGCCTGAATGGAAATCAGTGGCAAGTGGTATGTTTGAGAGGTCTGTATTGGGAGCAGTATTATTTACTGTCTTCATCAGTGGTGTAGTGAGATTGAGTGCACCTTTAGCAAGTTTGCGGATGTCACTAAGCTGAGTAGTGCAGCTGACACACCTGATGAAAGGGGATGCCATCCAGAGGAACCTGCACAAACATGAGAAGTGAGCCTGTGTGAGAACTTCATGTGGTTCAACAAGTGCAAGTGCAAGGTTCTCCATCTGAGTCAGGGCAACTCTTGATGCTAGTACAGGTTGGGTGATGTGATTTGGGGTTCTGGTGGGTTAAAAGGTGGAGATGACCTGTTCGTGTCTACTTGCAGCCCAGAAGGCAAACTGTGTCCTGGGCTTTCTTAAAGGCAATATGACCAACAGGTTCAAACTAGTCGATTCAGACCTTTCTGCTTCCCTATTTCACTCTGGTGAAACCTCTGCTGTTTTCAGTGCAGAAAAGTCATGAACCTGTTGGATCAGAGATGTGGATACTTCTATGAAGGAAGGCAAATAGAGTTGGGGTCATTCAGCCTGGAAAAGAGAAGGGTCCTTGAGAGACCTTATTACAGCTTTTCAGCATTTAAACAAGGCTTACGGGAAAGATGGAGAGAGACTTTTTAAGCACGACCTCTTGTGACAGGAGAAGGGGTGATGTTTTTANAGAAAGTGATTTTCACTGTGATTGCAATCAAACGCTGGGACAGGTTTCCCTGAGAGTTGGTAGAGTCTCCATCTGTGGAAATGCTCCATCTACGTCCAGAGCAACCTCTGTTGTATTTGATTCTGCTTGAGCAGAATCCGACAGTCTCACATAGTTCGTTTTTATCAGGAATTTAAGAAATATCAGTGTTTGCCTTCGGTATTAGACTCATGACAGGAAATGGAACTGAGAGGAAAAATTAAGCCAGTCATTATCCCAGGCATTTTTATTGATACTTTCTGCAAATGACTGATCAAATTCCAATGTAAAATGAAGAGAACTGTTTTTATGGTTATCCATTTTGCTAAAGATCTTCCAGTAAATGTGTTCTTTCCTGCAAAATTCTTACTGCATCTGCATATATATTTAATAGAAGTGATCTTTTATGTAATGTAAAAATGTGTAATTATATGAAAATATGGCAAAACTTGCAGTAATTTGTTATGGATTGCTTTGATTATGATCAGATGGAGAATGCTAATTTCATAAGGAAAAAAATACATTATTAGCCATTACAGACATTCAAGATAAAAATTTTAAGTGCCTCCAGTGTGTATGTCAATCTTTTTTTTATTCACATCTTGACAGTCACTTTTTTTAAGATACATCTTTTTACTTCATAACATCATAGAATTGATTGGTTGGAAAAGACATTTTAGATCATTAAAAACAACCACTGTCTAAGTCTGTTAAGTCTGGTGCTAAACCATATCCCTTAGCACCACACCTATAGTGTTTCCTGGTGATTCAGCTGCCACCTCCCTGGAGAGCTTGCTCCAGTTGTTGATAACCGTTTCAGTGAAGAATTTTCTTCTAAAATCCAATCCAATCCTCCTTTGGTGCAACTTGAAACCACTTCCTCGTTGTTACTAGGGAAAACAGACAAACACCCACCTTATTACATCTTCCTTTCAGGGCAATTATAGAGAGCAATACCATCTCCCCTCAACTATCTCCAGAGTAGACAATCCCAGTACCCTCAGATGTTCTCATAAGACTTGATCTCTATGCCTTTCACCAGCTTTGTTGTCCTTCTCTAGACTGACACCAGCACCTCAATGTTTTTCTTGTAATGAGGGCCTAAAACTGAATGTGGTATTCAAGGGTGGGACCTTACCAGTGTGGAGTACAGGACAACAATCACTTATCTACTCCTGCTGACCACACTATTGCTGATACAGGCCAGGATGCTGTTGGCCCTCTTGGTCACCTGAGAACACTGCTGGCTCCTGTTCAGCTGTCTGCCAGCTGGCACCACTAGATCCTTTTCTGCCAGGCAGCTTTCCAGCCACTCTGCCCCAGGCCTGCAGCATTGCCTGGGGTTGTTGTAGGCTGGGTGTAGGCTGGGTGTAGACCCAGCACTTGGCTCTGTTGAATCTCGTACAATTGACGTTGACTCATCAATGCAGCATGCCCAGGTCCCTTTGGAGAGCCTTCCTACCTTCAAGTATGTTAACCCAACTTTGTGTCACCTGCAGACTTACTGAGGGTGCACTCAATCCCCTCATCTAGATCATCAATACATATATTAAATAGAACTGTCCCTAATACTGGGCCCTGGGGAACACTACACGTGACTGGCTGCCAACTAGGCTTATTCCATTCATCACAACTCTTTGAGCATGGTCATGCATCCACTGTCTACTCATCCAAACCATGGGCAGCCAGTTTCTCCAG
>WBNM01000989.1:191543-233875 GCA_013399055.1 Ramphastos sulfuratus | reverse complement strand
AGTTGAGTTACTCGGCAGAGAGGCCAAAAGACACACACCAGCTAGAAAGCAAGAGACTCTCTCTTATCTATGTTTGTGTCCTTGTTTTTATACATCTCAGCAAGCCTATGAGTGAAGTAAACATCACCATTGTTTGCTTTTCACAGCCTATAATCTTTTTTATTAATTGAAATATTCCAATTAGCCTCAAACCAGCACACTTTTAGATATTCATGTTCCTGTAAATAGAAGATATGCTTGTGGTAATCCTAGGACCTCCTTTGCATCTTTGCATAGCTGTCACAATTTCCATATAACCTGGGCAGAAGTAGTAAATGCCCATGCCAGCCTTGCATAACTAGTGAGTTTACTTGCTGCATTCCCAGCAAATGGTAATCAGAAAGTCAGCCTTGGCAAATATCAGAAAGATGCTGCCAATAACTCAAGTGTCAGGGATGTTATTTATGGGACATGAGCAAACACCCATTTTCTCCAGGATCTGAAAACCTAAGCACAAGGAAGGGACATTTGTGGGCTTGGGCATATTGAGCTCTTACAGATTGTGAGGAATACACAATGTGTATTGCAAAGCAGAATAGCTTGCTTTCTAGGTAATAAAGGAATTCAGTTCAACGTTGTCATTTCTTATGCTCTTCACTTGAGAGCTTATGAGAAGGTACATGTCTATATTTTAAAAATCTATAGTAATAAATGTGTGTGCTGGCCTCAGCAATAAACTCTATCCTTTAGCTTTTAAAAATGGTTGTGAGTAACTGTGTTAGAGGACTAGATTCCCAGCTGTCATCAAAAGCAACAAAAGAAGCATTTATGCCTTTATCCTCTGAAGGCTGGTTCCCAAGTCTGCCTTCTGACATGACTACTGTGCCAGGAGCTTGCAGCTTTTGCTTACCTCAAGGTAAGGAATCCCCATTGAGGGAAGGCTATTTTCACAGACTTAGGATAGAGATGGGGGACTCTTATGCTTTTCAGTGAAAAAGTGTGTGTATACTTGTGTGTGCACGAGTAGGTGTGCACATATATGTCTGTTTTCACAGACTTAGGATAGAGATGGGAGACTCTTACACTTTTCATTGAAAAAGTATGTGTGTACTTGTGTGTGCACGAGTAGGTGTGCACATAGATGTGTGTGCACATGCGTGCATTGGCTTTAGACTTTATTTTTGGCCGGTAACAGAAACACTGCTTAGAATTTCATCTCAGCTTAGCTTCATAAAACCATGGAATGCTAGTGTTTGGAAGGGACCTCCAGACCTCTGCAACACAGATTTCTGCTTAAAATTTTGTTCTCAGAAAGTAATTAATTTAATCCATGGAAAGGATAAATGTAAGTGCCATTAATATGGTCTTTTCTGGGACCAAATAATCATGAAAACATTTTTTACAGCATACGGTTCCTACATTTATGTAGACCTTTTATTATGTCTCCTTCTCACCCGGACATGATCCTGTGTGACCTATTCTAGGTGATCCAGCTAAGGCAGGGAGTTTGGACAAGATGATTTTTTTTGAGGTCCCTTCCTACCACTAACATTCTGTGATTCTGTGATTAAGGCTCATTTGTATGGGGCAAGTGACTAAAATCACTACTCAGAGCACGACCACCTTGAGCAGGTCACACAGGAGTGCATCCAATGTGACTTGGCTGGCTCAAGCAGATGACATACATTTTAGATGTGATACTGCCTGTATGTTTTAGTCTCCATAGACTTAGGATCATAGAATCACAGGATCTTCGAATCATTCAGGTTGGAAAAGACCTCCAAGATCACAAAGTCCAAGCTCCTACCCAACACCTTCATAGAATCATAGAATCATAGAATAGTAAGATTGGAAGGGACCTCAAGGATCATCTAGTTCCAACCCCCTGCCATAGGCAGGGACACCTCCCACTAGCACAGGTTACTCAAGGCCTTGTCCAACCTGGCCTTGAACACCTCCAGGGAGGGAGCAGCCACAACCTCCCTGGGCAGCCTGTGCCAGTGCCTCACCAACCTCACTGTAAAGAACTTCCTCCTAACATCCAGTTTCAATCTCCCCTCTGCCAGTTTAAGCCCATTGCCCCTTGTCTTGACCATATGCTAAAGCGCTGAATCTACTTATCTGGACTGTGATAGACATTAATAATGTTATTAATTATTATTATTAATTTATGTATTAATTATTATCAATATTCAATTTAGGGAGAATATTCCCTGATATTCTTTGGATTTTCAGTCGACAGGAAATAGTTGTACAATGGGTATTTATGAACACAGAATTAAAGAGTTTAAAACATTGGAACTTGGAATATAGGAATGCAAAACCAGGAAAGATTTTAGCTATGCTTACAGAGCCTTAGCATCAACTCTGGCAGAGGTACTCATGACGCCTTGGTCTCTGAGTAAGTTTCCTGTACAAGAACGCTTCCAAAACTCACCATAATGATCCTGCAGTAAAGTACAAAATATTCCAGGTAGAGGGAAGGAGAGAAGAGCTGAGATGCTGCTAAGCCACCTATGCAAGCTGCAAACACGTGGCCAAAAGATTCCCAGTTAACGAGCCACTAATGGGGTACTGCTCCCTGCAGAGGGTCAGTGCAGAAAGGCAGAAAAGGTGGTGCAGAAAGGCACGGGTTCTAAATCACTCCCCATTAAATACATCAGTTTGAAAAGGAAACTGGCCAATAGGCATTAGCATCATTGTTCTGCCCAATGAATTCAAAGCTTTGAGCCTTGTGTGACCACGCAGGCACATTGAGGGGCAGCACCAGACACCTGACAGGTGGTGCTAAGCTCCTAGCCCTCAAGGCTTTGCTGCTCCATTGTTTGCCCATTCTACTCAACCCCCATACCCACAACAGGAGGAGAAGAGCAAGGGTTAAACCAGCCTGGCAGGATTTATGCCCTACCAGGACAGGACACCTCCAGGGATAGTGACTGACAACACCACTTTCTGGGGAAGCCTGTTTCAATTTCTCACCACTGTTTCAGTAAAGAAATTCTTCCTAATATCCAATCTAAACTTCCCCATGCACAGCTTGAGACAATTACCTCTTGTCCTGTTGTTAGTTACTTGGGACAAGAGGCTATTCCCAGCCTCCTTACAACCTCATTTCAGGTTGTAGAGAGCATCTGTAGAGAGCAGTAAGGTCTCCTTTCAGCCTCCTTTTCTTCAGGCTAAACAATCCCAGCTCCCTCAGCATCAAGACTTGTACAGTAATCATGTCTATTACAACAAATGCAAATAGAAGATGAAGTATTGTTGGTCTACATTAAACCACTCTACACCAATTTTGCATTTAGTTTTCATAAATGATCATGAAAATACGAGGCCTTGGATATTGATTTATTGTTCTTCAGGCCACTGATATTTATCAGACATTGAAGTTTATCCACATTTGACAAACAGATACTGACCTTTGTATGGCATTGGTCAATGTGGTCTCTTAAAACACCGAAATCTTGAACTTCTCCTTATTACCTTTCCTTTTTCCACATGGATTATTGTAAATGACAGTACATTAATTTAGCTTGGCTTGACTTTGAATCATACATATACTTGAATTTTCAAATAGGATATTTGAAATGAAAAATAATGTATTAAAGATCTCTGGTGAGACCTAATGGATTTATAAAAATAGAAAACTGCAAGTACAAACACATAAATATTTATGGTTAATTTTCTTATCCCTGTTTATATTTTATGTAGTATAATCTTTCTGTCATAGGATTAGGTTTGGTCTGTCTCTGGTTTGTGTGACAGGAAATTTAAAGCAGCTCATACCAATCAACATAAAATACAATGTTAATACAAGCACTACAAATGTAAAAGTTTTTTAATGCATGATTAATGTATATGCATGTCTTGTCCTTCTGTATTAAAAGGGGCCATTTGGTGCTGAAAATTAAATCCTAGCTGAATTATTTTTCAATTAATAAAATCAGGGGAACAAAGCTTTTAAAACACTTTGTGATTCATAGATACATTTCATAGAGTGCACACGGCAGTGGCTGTTCTTCAGCCTGATTCTGCTTTCGCTGTCAGTGATGAAAAATGGGAGTAAATCCAACAACGTCGGTGAAGTTACCTGGGGTAAGATAAGAATAAAGTGAAGAATTTATTGTCACAGCTGTGAAGTAAATATATAGAATTGATAGATTATTTCTTTATGGACTATGACATAGCTTGAATGAAGAAAAAAATAGTAGTGGCCCATAAGCAATTGATACGTTTTTTTTCCAGTGCTGCATGCAGGTAGAGCCATTGTTTGCCCCTGCTCTTATGCATAGAAGCAACTGCAGCTAGAAAAGAGGGAAGAAATTGTACCGCATGTGATCTTTTACAAAGGTGTTTTCAGTTTCATGATTGGAACAGAGCAGTTGGCTTTTTCGTGAAGGAAAGTATATATCTCTCAAACTGCTGACAAAGTCTGCCTGGGAGAAAACAAATGGGAGAAAAGGATGCCAGAGACTTCCTGGAATACTCTTTATTTACAGCTAGTAGTCTTTGAGTAAACTCAGACTCATTCAGAGTAGGATATCTTAGTATCTGTCGGTTTGAACTGTTTCAGTTTTCAACAACTAGTAGTAGTTTTTAATTTTTATTTTAAAAATTATGGATGACTTTGAGTTAAACAGATCAACCTAGAATTTAATTTTTTCAAGCTATTGTTAACTCCCCTCTGTTTTATATTAATTCAGGTTAGTACAATGGTTGTATTTTATTAATACTGAACATGTCAATTTACTGTCTGGTGCTAGTAACATTTAATAATCCATTTAATATGATTTTTTTTTAACTTGCTGTTCCTTGTCCTCTGCAAATTATCTAACACTTGGGTTTTGATCATAAAAAGGAAAAGAAAAAAAAATCCACTGTAATTCTATTCTAAAGGATCAGATAGTAAAAAATACAAACTGACCCTTAATTCTATCTGCTTAAAATGCAGAAGGCAAAAATGTCAGCAAAGGATAGAATTTTAATAGCCAACAGGACTTCAATAAATTTAGTGAAAAGAAAGCAAAAGAAGGATGGTGAACTTTTTTTTTTTTTTTTTGGTAAGAAGATTAAAAAGAGCTACTAACAAGATGAAGAATTAAAAACTAAAGAAAATTACACAGAACAGTCTTTTAAAGTACCCGAAGAAAACATTCAGGGAGCAGAGTCCTGGGCTCAGAAATTGCCTGATGGGATGAATCCAGACCTTGGCAAGTGTAAAACATTGTAGCTATGGGACTGATTATCAAAGTTTTACTAGAGAGAAAAGAAGTTACCTAGTGAATCCCCAGGGGTAGGCAGTTTTAGATTTCATTCTGTGCCTTTGAAATAATTCAGAGGAAATACAGAAGGCATCTAAGAAAGAGAGTAAAACTGTCATCACAAGAGGCAAGGTGTTCTCTTTCTCCACGTAAATGCATATCAGCGTACAGCAGATCTGTGGATATTAGAGATTGAAATGGCCATAGAAAAGTGATTATTTCAAAACCCATGGAGAAATTATACCATGAAAATAATACTTACAGCTTACTGCTGAAGGTAAAACTGCAACATACTACAATTATCAGTTGCCCTGATGACAGGACAAGGGGCAATGGGTGGAAGTTGAGACATAGGAAGCTTCATGTAAACATGAGGAAGAATTTTTTCACTGTGAGGGTGACAGAACACTGGAACAGGCTGCCCAGGGGGGTTGTGGAGTCTCCCTCGCTGGAGAAGTTCAAAACCCGCCTGGACGTGTTCCTGTGTGATCTGATATAGGTGATCCTGCTGTGTAGGGGAGTTGGACTGGATGATCTTTCAAGGTCTTTTCCAGCCCCTGACATTCTGTGATTCCGAGATTGCTATGAGTAGCAATATATTGAGTTACACTATTAAAGCCAAAGACATGGTATTAAAAGAAAGACAACAACCACATTAGACATTAGCAAGAGTGATAGCATATAAAAGAGCAGCTGGTTTTTAGCCTTTTTTGTGAAGCAGCTGATGTTGCATATGGTAGGCGATAGGATCATGGATTGATTGGACTTTGCTTTTGCAATGTCAAATATATGTTGTAAAGCACAAAAAAATGGAAATTGCTGTTAAATAAAATTATACAAATCCTCTGGCAAAAATTTCTCTTAAATAATTTGACCAATTGAACTCAGTGTGGTAGGACAGTGGTAATTTATCCCAGGTGACAGTGCATCTCAGAGCTTTAAGATAAGGTATAAAAAGGAGATTTCAGGAAAACAACCACTGAGAACTAATCAATTTTAAACTCCTGAATGAAAAAAAACTGCCTTAAAGCTAGTAAGTTTGCTTTAAAATTAAAGACAACGTAAACTGAAAATCTAATTTTTAAGCTGAATCAAGATTTCATTCTGATTCTCAGTTTGAATCAGATGAAGTTTCCTTCCATACAGGAGCAGGTCCTGTATTTCCTGCTGTTGTCTTTTGAAACTCACCTTCAAGTGGTGCCATTGAGCTGTACAGCTGGCTAATGTTTGTGTGGAAAACTGGAAAACTCAAAATGCTTCAAGCAAAGTATTAAGCTGATTTCCAAGCCGTGAAAGTTACTGGATTTGGGAGAAATAAAATTATAAATATAAATGATGGAATGGTAGAAAGAAAGATGCAGACATTTTGGCATCATTTGTTATGATGTTGCTTAAAAAGTAATGATGAAAGGATTTTATGTATCTGGTGCTGTGACAGCCCAAAGCTACTGAAAACATTTTGTAATAGAGAGAAAAACTTGTTCAGATATGTAAGGGAAAACAAATAAATTAGTACCCACACTGCATAAAACATCATTAGGGTTTCTTCCATAATCAGTCTCAGGTTGGCCACCACCCATCAAAACCATAAAGAAATGAAATCATATTTTCTGAACCCCAGGAAAAAAAATTCAGTGAATACTGTAGCAAATAGTGAAAATATCTAACAAAATAAACAAAACAGGCAGGCAAATTCTTCTGCCTTCTGGCAGCTCAGAAATGCTGTAATTCAGATGTAACGTGACAGATATATATAAAGTGGGAAATGAGCCTAAAAATCTAAAACTGCTTTGAGTGAAGTTTTAAAACAAGGTTTTTCATAGACCTCTGACATCTTTATTAGCTCTTACGTGGCTGCATTGCCTAGCAGAGTATTTGTGCATCCTAGCACTTACCTAAAAGGCTAATATTTGTGATAAACTGGCAATTAGCTGTTACCAGTCTCCTTTAAGACACTTCATCTTGTTTGGAAGAAACTTACTTAAAGGCATTTGAATCAAAACATTTTAAGGAGTTCCAGAACTTACCATGTGGTATATTTGCACATAGTAGACAACATTTTCTCATCATCTACCAACATATGAACTTAGTAATTTTCCATTCAGAAGTCTTTGCGGTATTCATTAACCTTTTATCTACTGTATTCACACACACTCCCAGTGCACATCTGATTAAATGTAAAGTCATCAGCTGCAGGTTTGAAAATGAACTCACATTTTGATACCCTTCCAGTTTTAATGCAAGTTTAACTACATATGTGTTACTTAAGGACTTTAATTTATGTAGGGCTTAATGTAAACTTTATGCATTAAAATTCATTCCTAGATTCATGGCAATCTTGCATCTTAGTCAATGGACTACTGGCTGTGGATCACCAGTGTAACTTGTTTTTAAAAAAAATACTTCTAGATATGCGTTCAATTTGATAATTTTCCATCCTTTTTTTCCCCCAAAGCTTTATCCCATATCCAGAGATACAGGGAAGTACTGGACTCTTGTCCAACAGAAGGCCACAAAGATGATTAGGGGACTGGATTATCTCTGTTATGAGGAGAAGCTGAGAGACCAAGGAAAAGAGAAGACTGTAAGGAGATCTTAAGATGCATATAAATATCTAAAGGGTGGAGGTTGTGAGGATAGGGCTGTTGGTTTTTTTGTTTTTTTGTTTTCATTGGTGTCCAGTGTAGGAGAGGAGGCAATGTGTGTAAACTAGAACAGGGGAAGTTTCCCTTGAACTTAAGGAAAAACTTCTTTCCTTTGATGATTATGAAATACTGCAACAGGCTGGCCAGAGAGGTTGTGGAGTCTTCTTCTCTGGATACTTTAAAAACTCACCTGGATGCATTCCTGTGCAGCCTGATCTAGGTGTACCTGCCGTAGCAGGAGTGTTTGATGAGATGACCTCTAGAGGTCCTTTCCAAACCCTACCATTCTCTGATTCTGTGATTCCCTGTAAAGTCCCTCCCACTGTAAGTGAAGGTCATGTTCAGGACCAGGTGAGGAACCTGAACATACATAAAGATGTGGGACCTGGTAAGATGCATCTCAGAGTTCTGAAGGATTTGGCTGATGTAGTTGCAAAGCAACCTCTGCATAATATTTGAAAAGTCCTGGAAGAGAGGTGAAGTCCCTGGAGGCTAGAAGAAGGGAGGCATTGCACCCATTTCTAAAAAAGGTAAAAAGGAGAATCTTAGAATTTATTGACCTGTCAGCCTCACCTCTGTGCCTGGGAAGATCATGGAGCAGATCCTCCTAGAAGGCAGCCAGCACAGCTTCACAAAGGACAACTTCTGCCTGACCAACATAGTTGCTTTTTTACAATGGTGTAACTACATCATTGGACAAGGGAATCATAGAATCATAGAATGGTAAGGTTGGAAGAGACCTCAAGGATCATCTAATTCCAACCCCCTGCCATAGGCAGGGACACTTGCCACTAGTACAGGTCACTCAAGGCCTCGTCCAACCTGGCCTTGAACCTCCCTGGGCAACCTTTTCCAGTGCCTCACCACCCTCACTGGAAAGAACTTCCTCCTAAGAGGAAGACCAGCAGATGTCATTTGTCTGGATTTTGCTATAGCCTTTGACACAGTCCCCCACAACATCCTTCTCTGTAAGCTAGAGAAATATGGATTTGATGGGTGGGCTGTCCAGACGATAAGAAGTTGGTTGGATGGTCACCTGATAAGGGTACTAGTCAGGGGCTTGATGCCCAGATGGAGACAGGTGACAAATGGTGTTTCTTAAGGGTCCCCCCCACTGGGAAGGTTGGCTGACACTCCATCATGCTATGCAGCCATCCAACAAGATCTGGACAGGCTGAAGAGCTGAGTGAAGGCTAACCACATGAAGTTCAATAAGGACAAGTGCAGGGTCCTGCATCTGGGGAGGAATAACAACAGGTACCAGTACAGGTTGGGGGCTGCCCTGCTGGAAAGCAGCTCTGTGGAGAAAGACCTTGGAGTGCTGGTGGACAGCAAGTTCTGCATGGGCCAGCAATGTGCCCTTGTGGCCAACAGAGCCAATGGCATCCTGAGGTGCATCAAGAAGAATGTGTCCGGCAGGTCTAGGAAGGTTTTTCTCCCCCTCTACTCTGCCATAGTGAGACCACACCTGGAATACTGTGTCCAGTTTTGGGCTCCCCAGTTCAAGAGAGACAGGGACATGCTGGAGAGAGTCCAGCGGAGAGTCACGAGGATGAGTGGGAGACTTGAGCATCTCCCCTACAAAGAGAGGCTGAGAAACCTGAGGGGCGTGTGTCAAGTGGATGGAGCCAATCTCTTTTCAGTGGTCAGCAGCAATAAGACAATGAGCAGTGGCTACAAACTGGAACATAGAAGGTTTCACCTCAGCATGAGAAGAAACTTCTTCAGAGAGTGATGGAGTACTGGCACAGGCTGCCCAGAGAGGTAGAATCTCCCTCTCTGGAGAATTCAAAACCTGCCTAGGTGCATTCCTGAGAGAACTACCCTAGGGCATCCTGCCTTGGCAGGGAAGGTAGATTCAATGATCTCTGGAGGTCCCTTCTAACCTCTAATGTTCTATGATTCTCTGATATTGGGACCAGTGAGACTGAATGCACCCTTAGCAAATTTGCAGATGATACCAATCTGAGTAGTGCAGTTGATAAGACTGAAGAATGGGATGCCATCCAGAGGGACCTGGACAGGCTGGAGAAGTGAGCCGAGGTTTGTAAAAGCAAAGTGCAAGGTCCTGAACCAAAGTTGAAGCAACCATTTGTCCTGGAAGGCTAATAGGCCTAAAATATGTCCTGACTTGCCCCACCCTTCTGCTGATGGGGGAAGCAAGGGCAGAAGGAAAACAAAGGTTTGAGGCATTATGTCCCCTCCCAAAGTGATAAACAGGTACCCACAGGTGTTTAGGTACTTGTTAGTGTCTTGCTTATATAAGGGTAAGCAAGCTCTGGTTTCACCTAATATGAGCAGTTTTGTAAATGCCATTCTGCTGGTGAATCTCTGTGGCCAAAGGAACCATTATGCTTGGGCAAGTAATATAAATGGAGCAAAGTGGTAAGCAGTTGTGCTGCCTCTGCCTCACTGCTCTGCCTCAGTGTGCGCTGCTCTGCTCTATGTTCTGCGCTGCCTCACTGCTCTCGGCTCGGACAACATGTTCTGCCCTGCCTTGTGCTTCAGACCAGCTTAGCCCTGATGTTTTGGGCTTGAAATACCTGGAAACTTAAGTGCCTCAAGTTTACCAGGAGAAGGCATTAAGTACCTCACGACGTGGTGAGAAGTGCCACCGATGTTGTGCTCTCTGCACATCTGCAAGAGATCCTGCCTGCACCTCTGCAAACCTCCATGCCAAGAGGAACCAGAATCAGGTCAGAGACTGCCTCCTTCGCTGCACCCTGCTAGAGCCTGGGAAGATCTAGAAGCCTCTCAACAGCTATCAAGACACTGAGCAGTTCCAACAGTGCCACAAAGGAACCGGGGACTATCTCTGAATTCTACTCCACTACCATGAGTAGAACAGACTTTCCCTAGGGTTCCAGGCTGCTTATTTATAGGTGGGGCAGAGCTATCTTGTGGCTAAACCTTTTCCAATTCTCTGATTCTCCTAAATTAATGAAATGCCCATAAGTGTCCTTGTGAAACTTTTCCCAACTGAATTAGAACCCAAATTTAACTAGTTTGTATATGGTTTGCGGGCAGGGCTTTTTGGAAAGAAAATAACTACATATTTTATAATTCCTGCCTCATTAATTGCCTCAACTAAGTCAAATGGTTTGAGAGTGGTCTCAAGGAGAAGGACCTGGGGTTGTTAGCTGACAAAACAACTCAACACAAGCCAGCAATGGTTGTTGGCAGCCCAAAAGGCAAATTGTGCCCGGAGCTGCATCAAAAGAAATGTGACCAGCAGGACAGGAAAGGTGATTCTCCCTCTCCTACTCTGCTCTCATGACAACCTACCTGGAGTACTGCGTCCAGTTTTGGTGTCCCCAGCATAAGAGGAACATTGAACTGTTGGAGCAGATGTAGAGGAGCATGAAGAAACTGATCAGAGGTCTGGAGCACCTCTCCTGTGGGGTCAGGCTGCGATAGTTGGAGCTGTTCAACCTGGAGAAGAGAAGGCTCTTGGAAAACCTTATAGCAGCCTTCCAGTACCTGAATCCTACAAAAAAATCCAGGAAAAGACTAGGTGATTTTTAAGGTCCCTTACAACCTAAACTGTTCTATATGATTCTGTGGCCGCTGTGGTGTTTTCTTCTGAAGGCTTTCAGAATTGTTATCACCACAGGTGCTGTGCTGGCAGATAGAGACTGTTCACTGTTCATACAAATATAGGCTGAGGGGTGATGAAATTGAGAGCAGTCCTGCAGAAGAGAACTTGAGGGTGCTGTTGGATGAGGATGAGGTACATGAACCAATGGTGCTCACTTACCCAAAAGTCCAGTCGTCTCCCTGACTATCAAAAGAAGCATGCCCAGCAGATCTGCCCCTCTGCTCTGGTGGGACCTCACTTGGAATGCTGTGTCCAGGTCTGAGGCCCCCAACACAAGAATGACATGGACCTGCTGGAGTGAGTCCAGAGGAGGGCCACAAAGATGATCAGAGGGCTGGAGCATCTCTCCTTCAAGGACAGGCTGAGCAAATTTGGTCTGTTCAGTCTGGAGAAGAGAAGGCTCCAGGGAGACTCTATAACTACATTTCAATATCTGAAGGGGACCTACAGGAAGGCTGGGGAAGGACTGTTTAAAAGGGCTTTTAGCTCTAGGACAAGGGGCAATGAGTTTAAACTGGAGCAGGGGAGATTTAGGTTGGACAGGAGGAAGTTCTTTACTTTATGAGTAGTAAAATACTGAGACAGGTTGCTCAGGGATGTGGTGGAGGCCCTGTCCTAGGAGTCATTAAAGATCAGACTTGATGTTGCCTTGGGCAGCCTGAACTAAGCAAAGGTGTCCCTGTTCACTTGCATGGAGTTGGTCAGATGACCTTTGAGGATCTCTTCCAACATGATGCAAACTATGAATCTGCGAATGTGGATAATGAATTGGTTGGATGGTCACATCCAGAGGGTAAAGGTCAGTAGCTCAATGTCTAGATGGAAATTGGTGACAAGTAGTATCCTTCAAAGTTCTAAGTGGAGTAGCAGGTTGGTAACCATTCCCCCTTGGATAATGGGCACTTCATTCAGCTCCCCATTCCTGTCTTCCAGCTCAGGGGGCTGAGTGCATAAGAGTTCAGGCATTCTTACTGAGGCAAAGAAGCTGTTAAGTACTTCATCCTTTTCCTTGTCCTTGGTCACTATGCTCCCACCCGCATCCAGTAAAGGATGGAGATTCTTTATATCCCTCTTTTTGTGGTTAAGGTATTTATAGAAATGTTTTTATTTGTCTTTTCTGGCGGTAGTGAGATTAAGTTCTAATTTTCTCCCTACATAGGCTCATGACGTCCTTGCAGTCTTCCTGAGTGCCTGGCCCATCTCCTGAAGTTCAAAACCTCACTTTTTTATTCCTGAGTTCCAGCCTAAGTTCTCTGTTTAGCTGGGCTGGTTGTCTTCTCCACTGGCTTGTCTTTTGTCACATGGAGACAGACAACTCCTGCACCATTAAGATACCCTTCTTGAAGAATGTCCAGCCATCCTGGACTCCTTTGCCCTTCAGGACTGCTGCCCAAGGTACTCTGTCAAACAGACCAAAGTCTGCCCTCCAGAAGTTTATTTTCACATAATATATGTGTATTTGCAGACTTTCAATGTCACAACAAAGTGCTTTTGTAGTGGTTTAAAGCTAACACTCTAGCCCAGTCCTAAATGATAAACAAGAAGTAGGAACTTTCTGGACATTTTTTAATGGAAAATAAATAAAATTGAGGATTGGTTGTAGAAGAAAAATAATAGATAAATCTATATGATTTTTTTTGTTTGCTGGACTAGTATATAATATGTTGCACAAACTGTTCCTCACTCTGCTTCCTGCCTCTTCCTCTTCTTGTCTCCATGCTGGCTGATCTTGCATGGCTACACTAACCTTGGCTGAGTACATAACAGTGGAGCCTATTTATCTCTCTGGGGGGCAGAAGAAGGTGGCTGTTAGACCCTTCTGGGTTTTTCCAGGGAGGGATGTCTCTGTTATTTCTCAGTCGTAAATATATGTAAATGTATTTCATATATATGCATTGTATTATATGCTTTAAATTTTTGTTTTGCTGTAAATACATAGCTTTACCTTACTTCCAAACCTTCTGAGCTAGTCTGGTGATTTACTTTGTGAAGTGGTTTTAACTCTACCACAGATTTGTAGCAACAACCTAGTAATTATAAATAATCAGAACAACCAAAGCAGTAGTTCATGTCAAGAGCTTGCCCTATTTATTGTTAATAAGTGGAAGAATATTAACTAGAAAGCTGATGTTGGGATATGTTCCTACTCACTTTTTTATCTTCTTGGCTAGAAACAGACATCCATTTGAGAACATGCTCATGTACAAATTAGATTTTGAGAGTTAATCAAAAAACCTGTATCTAAGCTAAAGGAATTGTAATTCTTCTTTTGGCTTATTCTTCAGTTTAGACAGGTCTGCCCCAGTTGTAATTTTAAAATGAGAAACTAAGATATCCCCTTTAAAGGATCTGCTAAACTGGAAAAGCCAAACGAATCCACCAAAAGCCCTGTTACATTCCTTTTAAGCCTTCAATTAGTATACAAGTGAAATTTCTATCTTCTGTGAGAAAATACCTTAGTTCTGTAGTTTTGATCATCACCCCTGCAGAGTCTTGAACTATCTGTTCATCTTGGATTGCATTTACATATTCTGCCTTTATTTGTATGAGTTTCTTCATTCTTCACTTAGTCAGACTTAATGGAGTTTTTAAAACATGACCACAGATGAAAGGAGAGGGGAAGACTGTGTATTAGATATGGACAGGATGTCTGACATGACATTTTTTCTCTCTATAGTTCCCTCTTCTTTTTTTTTTTTTTTCCTTTTTTTAATTAGCATTGTAAAGCAGCATGTTTCTGACACATAAATGGTGATGAAAAGCAGTACCTCCTACAGTTCCTGTCAGTCTAACCTAATGAGAACTGAGAGGTTATAGGGCCAGATAAGTAGGCTGTGTTCATCTACCTGGGCATCCTGCCATACATGGGGCATAGACTTCCTGTTTTTTTCATGTAGCTGAGGATACATCTAGTTAGGCATCTCTTGTCAGTCATGCATACTCCAGTATCTTAAGGGGGCCTACAGGAAGTCTGGGGAGGGACTATTTACAAGGTCTTGTAATGACAGGACGAGGGGCAATGGGTTTAAACTGGCAGAGGGGAGATTTAGACTAGATGTTAGGAGGAAGTTCTTTCCAATGAGGGTGGTGAGACACTGGAACAGGTTGCCCAGGGAGGTTGTGGCTGCTCCCTCCCTGGAGATATTCAAGGCCAGGCTGGACGAGGCCTTGCATGACCTGTACTAGTGGGAGGGGTCCCTGCCTATGGCAGGGGCTTGGAACTAGATGATCCTTGAGGTCCATTCTACTGAACAAACACACAGCTTACCAGGCAGAGAACACCAATTTATGTCAAAGAAATATGGGCACCAGAAATTTTCTCCAACAGATTTATGTTTGATAGAAAACTTCCACTAAAACCAGGTTAGAATATAAAGAACATCATCTCAGAGATGATAATTAAAGCTCTGTCTGTGCTTTGATGGGTTTTGTGAAGATAGCTTACCCAAATCCCATAGCGAGGTTTTGAGTTGGAGTCACACAGAGACCTATCTGGAAAGATCTGAGGGGTAGGGATGGGGAGTAAGTTTCAACCAAGGGCAGCCGAAGGTTGAAACACACATCTGAATCAGCAGCACAACAGCCCAATAGTCCTGCTAAAATAAAATAATCAGAGAATAATTTGAGCTGGAAGGGACATCCAATATCATCTGACCAAACACCCACCTGAATATATGGGCTAACTTCAGCCTTGTTCAAATCTTTGTCTAATCAGACTTTAAATATCTCCAAGGATGGAGACTACCTTCTGACTACTTTCCTTGTGAGAATTGGAAATTATGCTTTGGTAACGTTGTACTGTTGAGCCTCTCTTCCTCTTACTGTGTACCACCAGAAGACGCTGGCTCCATCTCTTTATACTCTCCCATTATAGAATCATAGAATCATAGAATGGTAAGGTTGGAAGGGACCTCAAAGATCATCTAGTTCCAACCCCCTCCCATAGCCAGGGACACCTCCCACTAGCACAGGTCACTCAAGGCCTTGTCCAGCCTGGCCTTGACCACCTCCAGGGAGGGAGCAGCCACAATCTCCCTGGGCAACCTGTGCCAGTGTCTCACCACCCTCACTGGAAAGAACTTCTTCCTAACATCCAGTTTAAATCTCCCCGCTGCCAGTTTAAACCCATTATGTAGTTGAAGAGATCAAGAACATCTCCCTTAGAATTCTTTCCTGTTGCTGCCTTCTGTCTTGTATGAGTACTCTAAAGGATGTAGCTTTTTCCTAATTTAAATTGAACTTTGTGACCCAGGAAAGGGTTTGGCCCAATATATATCACAGTATCACAGTATAGCAAGGTTGGAAGAGACCGCACAGATCATCAAGTCCCACCCACTACCACAGACCTCAAGACTAGACCATGGCACCAAGTGCCACGTCCAAACGTGCCTTGAACACCTCCAGGGACGGTGACTCCACCACCTCCCCGGGCAGCCCATTCCAGTGGGGAATGACTCTCTCAGTGAAGAACTTTCTCCTCACCTCCAGCCTAAACCTCCCCTGGCACAGCTTGAGACTGTGTCCTCTTGTTCTGGTGCTGGTTGCCTGAGAGAAGAAAGCAACCTCCTGCTGGCCACAACCACCCTTCAGGTAGTTGTAGACAGCAATAAGGTCTCCTCTGAGCCTCCTCTTCTCCAGGCTAAACAATGCCAGCTCCCTCAGCCTCTCCTCATAGGGCTTGTGCTCGAGGCCTCTCACCAGCCTTGTTGCCCTTCTCTGGACACGCTCAAGCACCTCAATGTCCCGCTTAAATTGAGGGGCCCAGAACTGGACACATTACGCAAGGTGTGGCCTAACCAGTGCAGAGTACAGATGGGCAAAACAATTATTTCTCAAAGAATTAATATCCTTCTGACTCTGCACTTTAGACTCTGCAGTCTAAAAATAAGTAAGGAACCTTATTTGGAGTAGTTTACACCACTAGTAACCTTTTTTCAATCTCGGTTATGGTATGACTAATATAATACTGTATTTAAAATACTTATTTTCTGGGTCTTGAGGTAAAACTAACTGCTGAGACAGAAAACGCACATTTCAGGTTAGACTCTGCTGGTTATATGCTGTCTTAACAGGGCAAAAAGCAAACTAAGACATTGCTTTATTACATATTCTGTAGATTATCATCTTCTCCACCTCAATCCTTTTCTGGAACACTCAATGAAGAAACAGTTCTTGAAAACCAATGACCGTCAGGATTTAAATTGTTCTTGACTTCAGTGGGTAGCACATGAGGACTTGGTCACACAAGGAGCAGGGATAATCTAATTACATGGCAATATCCCCTTTCTTCTTAGATATGCAAACGCGTAACGCCAAGGGCTGAATTTTTTGCTTCAGTGATTCTGAAGAGGGGGGACACAACATAAGGTTGATTGTGTTGTCAGTCTGCTAGCCATAGGAAAAAAGAAGCAGCCACCTTTCAAGCCCTATTTCTGCAGTCTGCTGCACCTGTATGAGCTAATGGAGGAAGGCTAAAGGAAGCAAAAATAAGAGGCCACCGTGGCTCTGACCTCTTCTTACAGCAGCTGGGCTGTCAGGAGGGCATGTAAGTACACCTGGTGCATGCCTGGCTCCGGCTGCTCCAATTGCAAGGAAGAAGCAGGGGACTGAAATGTGACTTTCTGGGTCACAGTGCATACCCAAATCTGCCCCTGAGCTATGCAATTACACATTTTTCCTTACTGATGCTGACTATGTGATCTAAATAAATTTCAAAGCTTCTATTCATGTTACTGTGATTAGATAAGGTGGCACAATGGCTGTTTTTATACAACTGCAGTACAGTGTCTCTATGTGTCTCTAGTGAAATGCTGAAAAAACAGTTCTGAAATAATATTTTATTCCACTAAAATTTGGTTTTCAAGTTATAAAAGAGGGGTATTTTTGAAAGGATTTTGACTGGATGTTTTTCTCTTTTGGGAGATGTGTGCAAAGCTCTCTGCACTATAGATAAGGCAATGACAAAGCTAAATTTGATATATTAAATGTCATACTTCTAAATTTTCTGGTGGGCATACATTGTAATAGTGTTTACAAGATAAATCAGCATCATCATTCCTGCTAGGTTGCTTGTATCATTTTATCTTTTCTCCAATAGAGGCAGCTCTTTACTTCTTTTCTTTGAAAAATTGAGCATCTCTTAGACAGAGTAAGGCTTCATAACTGAATTTGTTGTTTTTGTGAACTCCAACAGAAATATCTTTTCTTATCTTTGCTTCCAATGGGAAATGTTATGTAGGGTGAACATCCTCTGAACCATGTGTATGTATATATATATATATATATATATACACACACATACACATTAATGCAAAACATCCAACATCAGATGGCTATAATGTACAGATGGCAGAAAATCTGAAATTACTGTTTTCACACAGATTGTAATTTGTTTTCATAGTGTATATGCAGTGCTTAACATTTATCAGTAACACCGTACTGTACTTAATTTTTATTTCACAGCCATTTTACGTGTAATTTATGATAGCTGCAAGAGTTGTTAATGGAGAATTTCCAGGTTTTATATATTCACACTGTAAATTTTTCCAGCACGTTGTTATGTGGAAAGATGTTTTGGGTCTTTGTTTTGAGGGGAAGGGAGAATCAGCACAAAGTAAGAAAAAGAGATAATTAGCTAGATGACAACATACATTCCTGAAAGATACTACATAATTATGTCAGAAGTCTGTCCCTTAATTGATGTATCTTTCAGGCCTCGTACTGTAGCTGAGTCAATATCTGGTTTGGATGTATTTGTATTGTGACTTCACAAAAATGCACATTATGATGAGATACTATAATGAGAAGCAGAAGCAGTTGTAGCCACTGAAGTCTCTCCTTGCCACTGCTTTTATGCAGCTGCTGTATATAAAGACTGACAATTCTGTGAACTCAAGATGAAAGCATTAGAGGGAAAGAAAAAACAACTACATTTATTCAATAGTACATTGTCAACAACAGCCAGGATACAATTTTAAAGTTGATATAATTGTTCTAGAGCTAATTTAGTCTGCCAGGGCAAAATTAACAACTGAAAGTGAGGGAAATTTAGAGGTAATAATATCATCCTGACTTCGTTTTGGAAATAGGCTAACTGAAATGCATACTGAAGTATGTCAGTACGTCAGTTCGCTCTCCCACAGTGACTCCCACATAATGTGGGAATGTGCACAATAGTGCTGCGGAATCAGAGTGGGGTATAAAAGTAGTAAATTATTTAAAATAACAGATTTTTTTGAAGAATGGGAAAATATTAGAAATCAAGAAGTTTTGCATGTTTTGGAAAAAAAGAAACAACAAAGTGAACATAAAACTTCATTATACTGTTAGTGTGGATTGTATAGAACTTTAGTATTTCATAGAATAGAATCATAGAAAGATCATCTAGTTCCAGTCCCCTGCCATAGGCAGGGACACCTCCCACTAGAACAAGTCACTCAAGACCTCTTCTAACCTGGCCTTGAACACCTCCAGGGAGGGAGCAGCCACAACCTCCCTGGGCAACCTGTGCCAGTGTCTCACCAACCTCGCGGCAAAGAACTTCCTCTTAACATCCAGTTTCGATCTCCCCTCTGCCAGTTTAAACTCATTGCCCCTTGTCCTGTCATTGCAAGACCTTGTAAATAGTCCCTCCTCAGCCTTCCTGTAGGCCTCCTTCAGATACTGGAAGACTACTATAAGACCTCGAAGCCTTCTCTTCTCCAGGCTGAAGCGCTATTTCTTAGCAGTGGTCAAATTACTGCTATCCCATAAAGAGGGATATATTAATGCGCAATCACTGGAAGCCTTCATAGTGTTCACAGAATCAGAGTAATAAAACAGAGTTTATCTTTCATTTTGTCCTCATTAATTCTATTTATTAAAGTCTTTCTACTGTCCTGAAAAACAGAACAATGGTGCATAATGGCTGTCCAAGTTCTTTGCCTGTAAAATGGGGATAAGACCCATTTCAGTGACAAAAAAAAACAATAAAGTACATTTCTGAGATGCTGAGATACAGTAATACTGGACACTACTTGAATGCTGTGAAAAAATTAATATGGCTATAAAAGAAGTGATAATAAAAAATACACTTTTTTCCATTTACTTGTATTTTTTATTTGGTTTTTGCTTGTTTGTTTGTTTTATTTGTTTTAGTGATTTGTGAATTCACATGACCAAGGCTTTTTTGTATATGGAGATCTCTTTTTTTTTTTTTGGTTGGTTGGTTTTTTAACTATTCATTATGCTGTAAGAGTTCATATTTTTATTTAAAAAATAATAATAAATAAAGTGATGGCTGCTACATGTAAAAGGTCAAAACCACCAACTGCTGATAATTTCACTTCAATATCTGTCAAATATAATTTTCCAAAACATGAAAAAAGGAACTTGCTCGGTAACCCTTTACCTCCTCTTAGGAGAGGAAATTACAGGAGCATCCTGTTTTGGTTTCCTTGTACTCTGTTTACAGCTTTCTGGCTTCTCTTGTACTTACGAAAAGTATAACTACTGGTAATACTAAAATGTCACTGTTCCATTGTAAATCCTTTCAATATTGCTGTGCATTAGCAATCAAAGAGTAATGCATTTATTTCTGATTTTCTTCTTTTTTTTTTTTTCCCCAAACTTTCCTTCTGATTCTCACTGTACCCCAGCATAGAGTTTGATCTCTTTTAGCTTTGTGTGACTACAGAGATGTCCAAAGGAGTCCTGGCAAAATTTGGAGAAGAAAGTGTCATCAAGGCTGAGATCCAAAATGGCTGAGGAACATTGCACAGTGCCACAGTTTTTCTACTCTGTAGAGAAGCAGTCAATCCCCCAAATGGAATTAATTTTAAAATGGCAGAATTGGTGAAAGAATTCATGTGGGAGTGTGACATAGTCATGGCTTTTTTTTTTTTTTCTCCAATAGGATGGAAAACCTACTAACAAAATATCCAGGTGGTTGTTTCAGCTAGTATATTCAAAGCCTTTGGTTTTAAGCTTCAAACTTCACAGATGTAGAACTCTTGGTTCACATAAGTACCTGACAAGTGATTCATTAAACATAATTAGAAATTAGTCAAGATAATGTGGGCTATACCTACACTTCGTATTACGCTCTGATCAGGAGTCTTGGTTTTTGCACTTCTTGAACCACTGTTTCCAGGACCAAATTACCATTTTGCCATATTGTATGTGAGTTTCCTGACTGCTCAAGAGAGATTCCAAAACTGAGTCTTCCTCAACAACCTTAATGGCTTAATGATATGACAATTTTAGAATCAAATTAACAGCAGAACCATGCAAGAGCGAACTGTACCACCAGAATAGAAGTGGTAGGTTTATTTGAGTGTTCTCTGTTGGTATCATTGCAGCACTTAGAAGATGCGACTTACACATAGAGGTACAAAAGAAGGAGACAGTCATTACTTAAGTGATTATGTCTCTGTATTAAGCAGGACAGTAAAAAGTGAGAAAAGGATGTGTGAATTCAAATAGGGAGACATTAAAAGTATGCTTAACATTGTGGAAGTCTAATCATCAAGCCTTCTTGCAAGTATTACAGAAAAGCACAATTTGAGGAGGCATAATGAGGTGACTAAGCAAGTGCTAACAGGGAGCCTTTGCTCAGCCTCCAGAATCACAAAGGAGAAAGAAAAGTTACATGCTGGAATACCTAGGAAGTGGGCATGAGGTTAGCATCATAGAATCATAGAATGTCGGGGGCTGGAAGGGACCTAGAAAGATTATCTGGTCCAGCCCTGCTGCCAGAGCAGGATCACGCAGAGCAGATCACTCTGAAATGCATCCAGACAGTTCTTGAATATCTCCAGAGAGGGAGACTCCACAACCTCCCTGGGCAGCCTGTTCCAGTGCTCTGTCACCCTCACAGTGAAAAAAATTCTTCCTCAGGTTCATCTATCATTATTGTCTTTAAAATAAATATAATATCTTGGAGTTAGGTCAGAAGAAGCCTTTAAAGTGGGTCAAAACATTTAAATTTGATGCAAAGAGGAAAGAAGAGCAGAGTAAGGGAGTACAAAGAAAGAGACATTATCACCAGAACAGTGGGCTAAGAGACATTCATTGACTAGCAGTATGGATGGATACACTTGCTAAAAATGAAAAAAATAATGTTGAAAGAGCTGAGAGAAAGGGTGGAAGCTGAGAGTACAGGATGGATACAATACTCTAAATGTTGAAGAATTTAAACTACAAAGATAAAATTGTACATTAACATGTTAAGTGGGATAACTTATTAGAGGGTTCTGATGTGTAGGTTAGGAGCTTGCCCAATAAATGAGATGTGAGGTTTATGTTATTACAATTTTCAAGAAAATAAACGGAGAGTTCAAGAAGGGAAATTGTTTCTGTCGATCCTGACCTCATGAGGAAAAAGTAGAAGGGCAGAGGACAAGCTTCAGTCTGTCAAAGAGACAGATTAGAATAGCAAATACGTAGGTTGTACATCTTGATAAATATGGCAAAATATCTAGGAGAGACAGAATACAGCTTTAAAAATCGGAGTAGAAACTTTAAGCTTATACAGACAAGTGAAACCAAGATAGGCTGAGAGGGGCCTGGCAGAGAAGTAAGCTTAGGGGCGTTTATCAGCAATGGATTCAGAGAGCTTGGAGAGAAAATAAAGTTGGGTAGTAATTTTAAAGGCAAATCAAACTAGGACTGGTACAAATTCAAACTCTGATTGGGAGGGAAGGATATTAACTAATGTATGTGCTACAGTATATGCATATTTATAAGCTTAGAAAAGGAAGTCTGTATTCCAAAGGGAAACACTATTACCTTTTTCTTTTTTCCCCCCCTTTTTTTTTTTATTACCTTTTTCTTTTTTTAGTTGCATTGCCACTTTATTTTTACAGGAGATATGTGGGTTGTTTTCAGAATTCAGCAATTCCTTGTGAGTAAAAATTAAGGGCATACCACTGGCTTAATCTATGAAGGGTCTCTATGAAATTGTTCTCTTAAGAGCTTTGTTTCACTAATTATATAGGTAGGTGCTAATATAACTGGTTTGTATTACATTTAGAATATAATATGCAGGAGGATGGATGTTGCTTTTCTAAACCACCTTTGTTGCTGAAAAAGATAATGAGAGCTATATAAAGTCCTGAAATCATAGCCAATTTATCAGACCCACTATGTAAGCTGCTGGAAGACTAGAAACATACTGTGTTGGCTGCTGATTATTTTATACCACTTTTAATGCCTAGAAATGAAAAGAAAGGAATTAAAGGGCAAATACAAAGAGAAAAATGGAATATAAATAATGTATTTTTTTGACATTTTGAATCTTGTCCTATTCTTGCTCTTTTTATATGGGAATAAAACCCAATCAAGTCAGAGAATTATTCAGATTTTCTGCTTTACCCCATATACAGGGGTCACAGAGAATACTCCATGAAGTGTTGCAAAATAATATATTTTTATAGTGATCCAAAGCAAACGATGAATGGATACTAACACAAACATGGTCTCCCTAACTATGATGCTTCATAGTACCATCGCTAGTTGTAGTTTATGCTAGAATAGGTCATATTTTGTTAGCATTTCTTTTATAATGCTATTATTAGAAGTCTAAAATTTGCTTGTGGAACCTTGCTTTAATCTAAGAATTGACTTCTGAATGGTAAACTAAATCATCTCAGCATTTTTTTTATGTAAAGGAAATAGAAGAAAGATAATAAGGAGCAGTGGTTGTCGTTTCAGGCCCATTTCTGTTCTGATAACATAAAACTTAATTTGATTTCTGGTCTAAAATGTTGTATTTAGGCCTAAAAATCAAAATTGTCTGGATATCTATTTATTTGAGATGCAGTCAAAGAACTTGACCCAGTGGGGAATGGAAAGGCATGAGGAAATGCTTAGGGAACAAAGTGGTGGGAGAGGCTTTCATCATCTTACATCATTCAAATGTTGTGACAAATCCTATCCCAAGTGTCCATGTTTGAATTCAGGCAGCATGAGGAACAAACAAGCAGGATTAGATGTACTGATACAGCCACTGAGCAGAAACTTCGTTTGGGGTTACAGAAAAGAATGGAATGAGTCAGGATGGGAGTGCTGCAAGGCATGTAGGCTCTTCAGGAAGGATAGGCTAGGAAAGTGAGCAGCAGAAGCTGCACTCTGTGCAATGGGGCAGTATGCAAGAAGTTGCATGTAGGGCAAGCTGACATGGAGCATTGGAGTCAGGAGCAGAGGACAGATGAAGAAGGTTGGTGTGGTGGTGCTTCTGCTACACTCTGGCTAGTTAAGAAGTAGAAGCAGAGGAAGCCTTTAGACAGAGGAAGCTTCAAAATTGCAGGTTCTAGTGCTCATACAGGACTTCGATTACACTGGTATCTAGCTAAAATGCAGTAGGGCAGACTTCAAGGAGTGCAGATTTCTAGAGAGCTTCTGTGAATCTGTGAATTCAGATCTCTTCTTGAAGCAGGCAATAGTGGAGAAAACTATGATGGACCTGCAGTTACAAGCAAGGAAGAGCAGGGCTGGAGTGTAGAGTGATGGCAGTCTTGTCAGCAGCAACTGTGTGATTTCTAAATTAAAGGCAAGGAAATAAGCAAGACAATTAGTGGCATCACATCTCATGTCTTAAAGAGAGCATTTTGTTTCAGCATCTTCTCAGCATGATCCAATAGACCTAGTCTGGAAGTGTAAGGAAGGACTCCAGGAAGTCTGTGATCTTCCAGAACGGTTTCCTCAAAGCACCAAGATGGTCTGTTCCAATGTGCAGCAAGTAATCAAGCATGGCAAAAAACAGGGATGAATGGGAAACTCCTGACTGAGCTCAAATGCAAAAAAGAGTTCCACTGAAGATGGGAACAGGGACAGGCTACCTGGAGGATTACAGAAACATGCAATTATGGAGTGAAACAAAACCCAGCAAGGGGTGTGAAGGGCTTCCAGAAGTGCATTTGCAACACAAGGAGGAATAAAGAATCTGATATGCCCTAGGAGATGGAGGTTGAGGACATTTTCTATGTACTTCCCCCAAAGGGTCTTTCCACAAAACCAGCTTCCCACTAGACAAAATGTATGGGTGTTTTTATTCAACATAAAGACTAGGTCTGAAAAAGCACTTGAAATCATAAATCCTATTGCTTTCTGTAGGATTTTCTGATATTCTGTGGTTCAGATCTTTCCATTCTAGGAGGTCCTTTGGAAAAACAAATATTGTTTATTCCCCAGTGGCTCTTGCTACCTATGATTTAAACTTATTTTTATAGATTCATAACATGATTCATATTGGAAGACACCTTTAAAGATCCTGGGTGGGGATATCTTTAATTAGATGAGGTTAATCAAACCCCCATCCAACCTGACTATGAACCTTTCCAGTGGCAAGGCATCCACAACTTCTTTGGGCAACCTGTTCCAATGTCTCATCACCCTCATTGTAAAGAATTGCTTCCTTGTACCCAATCTAAATACACCTTCTTTCAGTTGAAACCCTTCGTTCTGCCACTACAGTCCCTGGTAAAAAGATTCTTTCCATCTTTCTTATAAACCCCTTTTATATATTGAAGTGCTTCAATAAAGTCTCCACAGAGCCTTGTCTAGGCTTAGCAACCCCAGCCCTCTGGCTATTTTCATGGCCTGACTCTGGACTCACTCTTAACAGGTCCACCTACTTGTACTGGGGGTCCCAGAGCTGGACACAGTACTTGAGGTAAGGTCTCAGAAAAGCAGAGATTATTGGTACAGAATCACTTCCCTCAAACTACTGGCCACAATTCTTTTGACACAGTCCAGGATGTGGTTGGCTTTCTGGGCTGCAAACATGCATTGACAGTTCATGCCCAACTTATCATCCACCATAACCCCCAAGTCTTTCTCTGCAGGGCTAGTATTGATGTATTCATCTCCCAGTCTGTACTGATACTGGGATTGCCCCGATGCAGGCACAGGACCTTGCACTTGGCCTTCTTTAGGTTCATGAACTCATGGGCTCATGGGCTCACTTCTCAAGCCTGTCAAGGCTTGGCATCCTAGCAAATCAACTGCACCACTCAGGTTGGTTTCAACTGCAAACTTGCTGAGGATGCAGTCAATCCCACTGCCTATGTCATTACCAAAGATACTAAGTAGCATTGATCCCAGCAGGAACCCTTGAGGGACATCACACATTGCAGGTTTCCATTTGAGCAACAATGTGACTATTCAAGCAGTTTCTTATCCATCTAACAGTTCATCTATCAAATCTTTATTTCCAGTTTAGAGAAAGGAATGTTATGGAGGAGTGTATCAAAAGCTTTATAAAGTAAAGCAATTTTTACCTGCTTATTTAGTATTTGAGTATTTAGAATCTGGGAGACAGAAAGGGACACATTAAGAACTGAAAATGAGATTGTATGTTACAAGCTTTACTATTTTCATTCCTTTTCTTCCCTAGAGCACTGTATTAGAAAGGCTGGAGCATTAAGCCCATTAAAATATTTTCGTATGTTTTAATTAACCTTTTAATTTACAAATGGACGTGGTTTTGTATTAAGTCTCTCTTAAATAATTTGGTTTACCTTTTACTCTTGTTCCCATGCCTTTTGTTGTTTTGCTGTTTTGTTGGGTTTGGGGGGATTTGGGGGTTTCTGTTTTGTTTTTCTCAAAACATGTATGAAAGGATAAACTATTTGGCAATAGTAGGTTTATTTTGAGCCTGTAGAAAATAATTTTACAAGTTACAGTCCTTAAATAAGATGAACTTTCATCGTGTGATCACGGGGCAGAAGTATTCAAGTCTGCACGCATTAATAAAAGAGAAGGAAATGGGATTTCTTTATCTTTAATTCTTACAATAGGTATCATAATGGTTTCTTGAAAAGCAGTATTACAGACCTGACAAGCATATGGAAGTATTTTACCCACTTCTCATTATTACAAACATTTTAAAGAGTGGAAAATTACTGCATGTAACTTATAATGTTTATTGATTCATTGGAAACTACTGTGTTCTGTGCATTTCCTCTTTCTGCTCCTTAAGTATCAGGATATTTTTACATATTAGAGATTTTTCAAACAGTAGTGAGTCAAGTCTCTTTGTAAAGTAGTCCTTGTGAGATAATTGCACCTCTGGAGAACTGAATTTACTTCACTACCACTCTTTTGATGCAAGCTACTATAGAATACAATTACCTTGTGAGATCTCATGCTCAGTTATGTTAAACAGCCCAAGTGTTTCCTAACAATTTTTAACAGTTTTGAATTTCTTCCCAAACTTAAACCAAATAAATAGTTTGTGCTTTACAAAGAAAATTGTTGATGTTCACATAAATAGCACTAATCATGATAAATGAAGTTTTTCTGATTTGGAGTGTGGGGGGAAAACTTGAAGATACATAGAGAGTGCTCCTGACTTCTAACCACAGCAGTTGTTGTGGCTTCTCTTCAAGAAAGAGAGATTCTGAGACCTGCTAGGATGGTCATCAAGATGCACACCTGATGTCATGAGATGAGAGTAAAAAGACTCTTCCGTACACAAAAAGTGATAGTTTTCCATAAATGTATCAGAAGAGTAAAGTAAATGTGTTAGAAGAGTATAAGTAAAGGAGGAAATGGACATTTCTAAGCTAAAGGACAGTGTTGACTCAAACAGTGTCATAATGGGTAAAATGAATGACTTTATTTTGAAAATCAGAATATTATTAAGCAAAATTTGAAGAAAGTTGTGGAACAGCCACCAAGTAGGATTTATGGAGAAAGTAATTATATGAAGGACAAAGTCCTTTTAAAAGTTACATTGGTCATGCTTCTGCTATAGCAAGATTTTGTGCAGGTGTTCTGTTAGGGAATGATTTTTTTTGTTTCTTTTAGCATTTGAAAAAGGAAATGTGTCTTGGTCCAATATTGTGCTTCCTAGTATAGTGTTTCTGTACTGAATGTCATGTGTACCCTTTTGAGGAAGAGACCATATCCAGCAGTGTATAGATAAGGGACAGAGATATTTAATAATTTGTAAATTATAATGGCAATATGGGGGAGGTGAAACCCACTTTTAGTAATAATAAATACTATAGAATGCTTTGAGAAGACTGTAAAGTATAAATAATTTTCAATAAACAATAAAGTTCATAATAGTGGTAATATAAAATAGAACTCTTTATTTTACCATTACCAAACTTGTTTTTCCCTAGTCCTAGGCTTTGTATTGTCTCACTTTTGCAAATGTCAGCACCATTAAGGAAAAATCAACATTATCTGAATAGTCCAAGATAAATACAAAGTGATCCTGTTCAAATTCTCCATGACCACCTAGGATTTAATTTTGTAAACTGAGGGTCAGTAATATTGTCTGTCTAGAAAGACCACTAAGGTAAAAGAAAGATCAGGCTGCTGAGAAGATGAAAAACAAGAACTGTCAGGATTTTATGTACTTGTCAAGAAAAAGTTCCTGAAAATTAGCTGTGTGATCCTTTTGTACAGTTTTCCTCTCTGTTTCTTATTATATCTCACTCTCTAGAGGAGAGTTCTGCCTGCTGGGGTCAAGTAACTCCACTCCTTTATTAGATACACCAGTCTTTGACAGGGCTTTTAGGAAATGAATTTGTTTCCCTTTGGATTTCCTCCCATCCCCAATATCTAACCTTTATTTTTAGGTTGTTCCTCTATGATGTTACGTTTTACTTGTCAGATTTAAAAGCCTGAGGTTTTGACCAGCTAAATGTGCCAGCCTCTTGAATGAAAAAATAAACTGTTAATTGGCAAAAGCCCCTTTGAAAAGCACTTTCTACCTCACTGACTGTGTATTTTACCTGGATTGCATTATAACTGCCTGAATTCCCCCAGCAGATTACTGTGAGTACTTTGTGTTGCGTTGGGATTGTGCGCAAAAAAATAATCCTGCTTTCAGGTTCACATCTTTTCGTCCGTAGAATGCACAAAATCCACACATCCTAGTGGGACGGTGAGTGGGCAACAAAGGCTTGCTTGTGGGAAAGTTATGGAGACGATACAGCAGACATTCAGGAAGGATTGTGTCACAGGATCGGGCCCAGCTGCTCACTGATGCCAGGAACAAGGCCTCTGTGTTTATCAGTTAACAAGCAAAAGCACCAGATGAAATTCTCTACTGAATTTTTAGAGATGAGGTGGGACTAAATAGCATAAAAAGGCTTAATTCCCTTTTCATAATTCTGTATATGAATGTGGGAAAGAATAACAAGAATAGCTCTCTAGAGAACTGGAAGAGATTTTAACTCAAGGTAATATACCTGTTCCACATAATGAAGAACAGTCACAGTTTGTATATGTTTATCATTAGTATCTTTGAACTTAATTACTGCAGTCTTTAGCTGATTCTTAATCTCAGACTTGGAGTATCTAGAGACTTGAAGTAGCATGACACTGTTTTCTGAAAAATGATGAAGAGATTGCTGAATGTGATTTTGGATATCTTTAACACTGTTGTACAGAAACAGAATGTAGACTGGGTACATTTTACTGTGGATATGTTACATTTCCTTTGTTGAAATCAAGCATTTGCTTTTGTTGAAATCAAGCATTTCAATTGAAAAAACCAAATAGCATCATCACCCAGATAATTAGATGTAATAGATGAAAAGATAAATCCATGGATCTGGATTCCTGTAATTTCACTGACATACCTGTACATACAATGAAGTACTCTAAAGCTGTATGTTCTTGGTCTACAGGAAGAGTCCAACACGAAAATAGCTTGCAAATCTTGAAAAGAAAAAAAGGAGTGATATCAGGAAATGAAGATCCCATTATGCTTACTTGTAGGATGTGACCACTTTATTGCCTGCCCTTTCAGATGCATTGTTTCCTGCTACATTATCTTTTCCAGGCATTTTGCAAAGCCACAGAATGACAATCTGGCATAAAATTTAATTTCTAAATATATTTGGTTATCCCATGTCTGACAGTACCTTGTAAGCTCATTCACTCTATGTCATACTTAATAAGTTTATCACATAAATCTAGTTCATACTACAAGTTATATTGTTGTGGAATTTGGCCTATGACATTTGTGGGAACTACCACTTGGACATGTCTGCTATTAGGGTTACACTACAAAAGTAAATCCTCAGAAGCCTTTCCAGGATGCAGATAAAAATTCCAAAAGATAATCTTAACATAGGAATGTTAGGTATTTTACCACATTTTAATTATACATCTTGAATGCATCAGGACAGGATATCGGTAGCTGACCAAGTAAAACTTTAGTTGTAATAAATGTGCAGGACAGAAAAGCTTTGGAGTGCCAAAGACATAGTGTAATGAAGAAGTATGTCTTTTAGACAAGAATGTGCAATAAGATATGAAGAGTGTAACTTCCAGATTTGAGTATTGCTGTCTCACAGCATACAAACCTCTTCTGGTATCAGTTTTGAGTGGCGTGAGACCACAAGTTCAATCCGTTGTGGGCTGCAGTAGACATGAAAGCCTGGGGCGTGCCTGGAGCAAGTCACTGTACCAACAAAGAAAGTTGCTATTCAAACTGAATGTTGAAATGTCAGTTTGCTGCAAGTTATCCTTAATAAATGCTAACATTTCCATGGTAAATACTTTGTAGTATTTGTCAGCATGGTAGCTGTTTTTAAAGTTTCTTTCCTACCCAGATATTGACTAACTTGGATATTAAGTGGCTGAAAATATTCCAGGGTGGAAAAGGCCTTTTGCTATTGTAGTCCATGGAATATGTCATACACATCACCTGCATAGCTCTCCTCTGCCAGGACACCACCAATATTGACATACTGGAATGCTGACAGTGAACTGTCAAGAATGTCATGAATTCTAAAGAGAAAAACCTATGGGAGACATGCTTGGTCTCGTTTTAAGTGTTTGGTTTGCAAATAAGGCATGTCATTTAAAAATCAAAATCTGTCACTTCATATCTATTGGAAATGATCATAAAACATGCAATGTAGCTTTTTAAGCCATACTTCTGATGTGCCAGAACTATGCCAGACAAGTCATGACCATCCTAAAGTTGTGAAACTGAGTGTATGTGGAAGATACACAAAGGAAGATTGTACAGAAGATTGTACATTTAGTGTAGGAAATGAAAAACAAAACAAAACAAAACAAAACTATTTCTGGACAAAAATATATTAAGACAAGATTTAACATAAGGACGAAACATCAGTTCCAGTCCAGACTGCGATTTGTGATGTATATTACTTAAATTCACCTATAACATTTAATATGCTTTGTAACAAGGCTCTAACAGCAGTTACAGTGTATAGTACTAGTCCTACAAAGAAGGGGTCCCTACCTGTCTGCTTTCCAGTTGTAAAGAGTTTTCTTGTGTACTGTGGTCTCCCTTTCCTCTTTGCTAGCTTTTTTTTTTAACTTCTTTTGTCAGTTAATTTTCACCTGGCCCAGGATTAGTTTTTGTACGCTTAAAACCTAGTGACTGCATTAAATGGGCTTTGGAATTAAATTATCTCAAATTTTAATTATATCAGATATCAAATATTGGACCAATTTCTTCCCCTGTGAATAGCTCCAAGTAAAGTTGATACAAATATTTTATGAGTTATGCAATAGGATTTGTCCTATCTTTTCAGAGTAATTAATAACACACACACGCATAAAAAAATTTATAGTATTTTTCTAGTTCTTATTCTGTGAAAATGCAACTTAAAATACAGGCAATGTGGTGACTCATCTCTAATGCTGCAAAAGAATGACAGAAAAGAAAACCTCAAGTAAATTAACTAATTTACTCCTAAGTATTTTGCAAAATAAATAAATATTAATATAAGAAAAAAAATATTCAACTATGTCTAACTTTGTGGTATATATTTCTCATCATATTTTTTAATTAATCACTGAATATCCATGAGAAAGCAAATTGTTTAATTTTTAGAGTGAGAAGTATGAAAAATGCGTTTTAAATGTCATCTCGACCTAAGAAAAATAGCAATAGAAATAAAGCACTTGCCTTACCTCCAAGTCTATTTGGTTTCCAAAGTCATCTTTTTTGAGACTTTTTTGGCATGCATTCTTTATGCAGTCACTAGGACAATGAGGCCTTTAAGCAGAACACTTTTATGTAAAGCAAGCAATTATTCCTAGCAGGATGCCTAAAGTTTTATCCACATTCTCTGTCATAGGGTATAATATACAGGCCTATCTCATATTTCATGATAACTCTCGAGATCAGAATAACCTTTGTAATAATGAAAATTAATTAACACCAGATTCCTCTGCTGAGAAAGGATTTGTTCACTTAAACTGCCATGAAGATGAGAGCTAAATAGCAAATACTAATATTTTCAGACATAAATAAAACCTTAAAGAAATATGTATCAAGTCTAGTCTCGAGGTCTGTAGTAATAGGTTGGACTTGATGATCTTTGAGGTCTCTTCCAACCTTGCTTATACTGTGATACTGTGAAGTAATTACTATTAATTTTTTGTTTGTTTTTACAAATACATTACTAAATTAAGCCATTAAGTTATTTTTAAGTGTTCATTCAGTGATACACAAGTCGAGATGCCATCATCAATTGAATGATAACTGTAAATAAAGCTGGTATCTTGTATTTCTCCATTAATAGATATCTTATGTCTACTTTGTTGTATTAAAGAATGATTACTTTTTGTGTCTGTCATGAACAACCTTGGGAATCACTTGCAACACAATGCTTCAGAGTAGCTTAACCCATGGAGGCAGCCTGGCTCCAGGACAGACATGGAGGGGAGACACCACACATGAGCTTTGCGAATTCACAGCTGCTTCCAGCTGCTGCAAAGGTCTACATACAACTTCTCAGAAGGTTGTTTGGTGTAAACATCCTGCAGTGTCTAAATATTATGATTGTTGTCCTCATATCATCTGTGGTATTAACAGCTCAGCAGAGAAACTCCTGCTGTTGCTTGTATCTGTGCAAATTGTCTCCCACAAAACCATCTGTAAGAGACTTAGGCAAATGTCCATCTTTTTTAATAGTGGTGTTTGTTTGTTTGTCATTGATTGAGATCTAGAACCTGCTTTAGCAGGTAACTTTGGCAAGAGGAATGAGATCACCCTGTCTCTTGTACCTTGGGAGATCATACCATGTACGTTCCAGCCTGGAGTCACAGCCCAAAGCCTCTGCATGAGCCTTCCTTCAGGGTGCCAGCGGGCATAACTTCAGTAACCCCGTCAAAACACAGTGTGCTTCAGGAATTATATGCAAAGTTACAGGCCCGATTACCTGGAGACACCTAAGAATCCCCAGCTGTGTGTGGAGTCTGCTGCTTTCCACTTTGCTTGCAGAGAAAATGCCCTCAAGTCTTAATTGTGGCCCAGTGACCTTTTTGGAATAATGTTTCAGCCCTCGGGTTGCAAAGGCTGGGCATCGCTGCATTAAGTGTACTGGAAAATGAAAATCCATATTGTATCTCTTGAGGAAAATAAGACAGTTGAGGTAATCTGTAGTGTTTAAGATACTCTATTATTAAATCATATCTTGTCAGTCATGTTGAAAAGGCCACTGGAAGCAGAAGCCAAAACATATAAATATGTATTAACAGGTAGCATTTTTTTCACAGCAGCTTTTGAGCAATAAGCATCAAGTTATTCCAGGCCACACTGTAAGAAAATTCAAGGTAAAGATCATAATATTGTATACTTAGGTGGATTATCATCTCTTATAGCTTTTCCAGAAATAGATTTTAATTTCCAAGTACAGAAGTGGGAACCTTAAATGATAGGGCAAAAGTGGGATTTTTGTGGCTAGTACAAATGAAATCAGACCCTATTTACTATTCTGTATTCAACTTGCAGTCTAAAATGCTAAACATATATTCTAGAACTTCTAAAGTATCTTGCATCTATTGAGTAGTTACTGAGTTCTCCTTTCTCATTCCTCTCAGATATGGAAGAGTCCTCTGTTGTATTCTTACTTTTCACATCCTTAAGTTTTTGCAGCCAATTCCCACATCCTCTGCAGCTTTTTTGGAAATTCCTTTATTAGCTACTTAGCCACTGATGCAAAGATTATAATAAAAGTTTCCCACCTCGCTGGTAAATATTCTTTGTACCGTGCTGCAGAGTAATTTTATCCTTTTCTCTGCCTTGGTGAATATTTTAGCATTGTTTTTATGCTGTGCAGCTGCTCCAGATGGAGAGATGAAAGCTAAATCACCCAGGACACTCAGCCCTAATGATCATGGCATACTGGGCTCAGGGACATCCAGTGACACACGCAGAGTCTTGCACTTTCTAGGATGGAAAGAGTATCTTACTACCACTCTTTTCCAGCATAACAATTATGCAGACGCCAATTTGTGCATTTTGTTTCTGTTCATGGAGCTGCCCTAAGTGGAAATACTTAAGAAATGGCCATTTCTATTAGATGTTGCTTCCACTTCTCTGAAAACTTTAATCATTTTTTTCTTCTGGCCAATCCTACTCAGAAAAACTCAGTCAAGACCTGGAATGTCACCAGAGGGCACTTTTCTGTGCATAAACAGCTGTTCAGGGTAAGAAAAATACCCAGCTCTAAAATGAATGAAGTTCTTAAGACCGTTTGCTTCCAAAATAACCAACGCTAGTACCATCGTATAATGAAACGTCACAGGTACTTAACTTTTATGGAGCAGTTATTGACTGGTCACTGTGTTCATTGTAAGACATTAATGCCAAGGTCAGTTAAAACTAACCAAAGTCCATATCAACAAATATTTTTTATGAGGAACTCGCTGGCATTTTATCACTGTTTTCTACCCTGGCCTGTTTTCAGACAAAACAATCACAGTTTTTGACACACAGTTTTTTATATTAATTTACTTGTTATCTTTTCATTATATGTTGCCCATTTCTGTGTTTCACACTAAGGGTCAGTTCTTACAGCTGAAATTTAATTTGAATTGTTAAATATATTCAGTGTGCTAGAGCACTGAACATGAGCTTATGATTACTTCTTGGAATATAGCTTGCCTCAGTGGGATGTAATAAATTAGTCTAATCATATGGTGAGAACTTACTTCTGCCTGTGTTTGTTCCTGCTAGGAACTGAAATTGTCTCAGTAATTGTATGCAAATCCCTTCACCAGAATAATCAAAGGAAACCTATGTGTAGCTGCCCATCCTCCACAAAAGAAGCATAAAAGTAACCTAACTTTTAATTCTACTTCAATGAAAAGTTGTATCTTCATATATAAAATGCAGATAGAAAACAGAAAAATTTAAATTAAAAGGCATGTAAGTAGGAAACATAATTTTAGGCTGCTTTTAGTTCTGCTGTTTTTTATATATGCACAATACTGTGTTAATAGTGTTCATGGCATTGAACCTGGGAAATAACGTTGGGACTTTAATTTGAAACATGGGGGGAGTTCTTCTCCCTTGAAAATGTAAGAATTAGATGGCATGAGGATGTTTAATATCTTTATCAATGAATTGAACAAGAGGAGTCAGTGCTCCTTCAGTAAGTTTGCACATGACACTAAGTTAAGAAAGAATGTTAATCTGCTTGGGGATAGGAAGGCACTGCAGAGGAACCTGGACAGGCTGGGTCAATGCACTGAGGCCAAATGTGTGACCTTCAACAAGGACAAATGCTGGGTCCTGCACTTGGGTCACAACAACCCTCTGCAACACTACAGAGACTGGGGCAGAGTGGCTCGAACGTTGTCCGTCAGAAAAGGACCTGGGGGTGTTGGTCAGCAGTCAGCTGAACATGAGCCAGTGGTGTGCTCAGGTGGCCAAGAAGGCCAATAGCATCCTGGCCTGTATCAGGAATAGCGTGGCGGGTAGGAGTAGGGAAGCGATCGTGCCCCTGTGCTCACCATTGGTCAGGCTGCACCTGTGTTCAGTTTTGCACCTTCCCCCTCCTCACCACAAGAAGGACATTGGGTTGCTGGAGAGTGTTCAGAGAAGAGAACAAAGCTGGTGAAGGGTCTTGAGAGTGTCTTATGAGGCGTGGCTGAAGGAACTGGGGTTATTTAGCCTGGAGAAAAGGAGAGTCAGAGGAAACCTTCTCACTCTCTACAACTACCCGAAAGCAGATTGTAGCAAGGTGGGTTACTCGCCCCTAGTAACAAGTAAGAGGATGAGAGAAAATGGCCTCAAGTTGCACCAGGGGAAGTTTAGATTGGATATTAGAAGACTTCTTGACTGAAATGATTATAAAATACTGGAACAGGTCCCCATGAAGGTGTTTGAATCCCTATCCCTGGAGTTATTTGAAAGGTACATAGATGTGCTAAGGAGCATGGTTTAGTACCAGACTTGACAGAGTTAGTTAATTGTTGAACCCAATGATCTTAAAGGTCTTTTTCAACTGAAACAGTTCTGTGATTCTGTGTTTTATATATATTGGCCTCAAATAAGTTTGACTCTGTCAAATGTTAATTTTCTAATGTGGACACCAAAACCAGATTCAGTGTTTTACAAGTAGTCCAGCATCACTGGAAAAGATCAGTTCTGTATACCTATGATGCTGGTAACAATCTTTGTGAGGGCACTCACGTGAGACAGGTTTGTTGTCTTTTGCCCCATCAGTTCTTTTCAGAGAAGTGAGAAGAGGAAGAAAAGGGTAGAAAGAGCTGAAACAATGTTTATTTGTTCATTTGCCTCCTTTAAAGGCTCTGTCCCTTCTTTGTATGCTCTTTTGCAGTTCATATTTCCATGTGTTAATACATGCATATTTATTTACTTGTATGTATGTTTTTGTATGTATGTTTGTTTTTAATATATTGAAGCATTTAAGGTAACTTCATCAATTTTTTTTCACTTGTTTTTTTCTTTTCTTGTAGGATTTTGTTTGTAAGCCATTTTCAAGATGTAGTTGAGTGATACTTGCAAGCTTTCAGGTGAAGTGCCAGGGACATGAAAGATTATTCAGTTTTACAGAATCATAGAATCATGGAATCACTTAGGTTAGAAAAGACCTTTAAGATCATTGAGTCTGACTGTTAACCCAGCACTGCTAGATCACCACTAAACCGTGTCCTCAGCACTACATCTACATGTCTTTTAAATACCTCCAGGTATGGTGACTCAACTACTTCCCCAGCCAGCCTGTTCCCATGCTTAACAAACCTTTCAGCAAAGGGTGAAATTTAAAATCAGAAATAATGTTCCTGGAATCTAGAAGTAGAACTTAGAGAAGGAGCAAGGTCTTACAAATTATCTGCTGTCTAGCCAGCTATAAATATGGACATGGCCACGTGTGCACAGGGAGAGAATGAAGGTTGTGACTCTCTTAAAAGGAATGCTTGTTATTGTAAATGCCTGTTGTTTCAGTCTGAGGATTGTTCTTGCATTTGTGTCTCAGGTATGTATTAGAAACAACACTGTGTTAATGCCAGTAGACAGAGATTGTCAAATAATTTATAGTAAAAGACCATTTTCTAACAAATTCCAATAGAAAGGAGGCAGAAGTTCTGCCATCAAGGTTCTTGTTTGATACCCACGCTCGGTTCTGTCCTAGGGCACAGGTATCTTACGCGTGGACTGAGGTGGATGCCTTGTGAGGGAAAATAGTATGTGACAATATAATTAAAGACAGCACTGTAACATATTAATTAGAATGCATTAGGGTTCTGCTGATTTTAAGATCTACCAGCTCTTGAGTGCTTTAGCTTGCGGTCTTAATATTCTTTGACATCTTTGTGGGTTTTTTTTAAATGTTGTTTACACAGAGGGTTACATGCAATTGCATGCCATCATAGGGCAAACAAAATCCTATTAAACTGAGAAGACTAGAGGGAAGCTAGCAATTTGTGGAAAATAGTTTTTCCTTGATTAAGATACTGTGTAAAAAAAGAAAATCTGTTAGCATCAATGTTACAGACTATATATCTTAGTGAAATGAGGAATTTTGGCTTTAGGGCACTACACTAAAGAAAAATAGTTTAAACAGTAATTTATAAAAGCAAGGAATATTTTCAACTGAGGTGGATGTTTATCAAATTAATACTAAGAACAAAGAAATATAGGAATATGTAAATACTTGGATGTCCAGAATAAATACTCCCCGTTTTTTCTATTTTTTTTTTTTAAATGATACACAGTATCCATAGTGATAGACCCAAGATGATGTGGATATTGGATAACAAAATATTCAGAGAGACTACGCAGCCTCTGTAGTTACTTTAAAATACTTTTCTGATGGAGAGTACACCTAGCACCTGGAGTTTTTCAGTTGGTCATTTGGTTTAGTTGGTTTGGTTTGTTGGTTGCTTGGTTTTGGTTTTTACTCTTTTTCTTCCATCCAGTGGCTTGTGTTTTCAAGGTAATAGTTTGTTCTGGTAACACTGTAATTACATGCAGTTTCTGATTCAGCATTCAAAGTTCTGTGGTAAGAATTTGACATTTGCTAAGAATGCAGCTTCGGCGCTGCCCGTAAACTTCAGAGGAGCCAAAGACTTCTAAGCTGAGCCAGCTCTAGCTCAACCCTTTGGCATGGGTGAGTAATAGACAAATAAGAGCAAAGAAATATATAAAGTGCTAACAAGATACATAAATGTATTTTTGGTACATATCTGTAAGTATGCTTGGATGTATTCATCTCTAGGCATGGTTGTCATAGGAAAGGTTACTGGACTTTGATGTTAGTTTGAAGGCATTTAGTGAAGTGGGAAATGGTAATGGTATCTGAGAACTGTGAAAGCAGGAGCTAAACTATCAGAGTGCCTTCAAAACCAGGGCTTTTCTTCAGTCCCTCTCAAGTTTCCACTCATCTTTAGCATTTGGCATTTTGATGAGACACCTTTACAGAGTTTTCATATGAAGGTTTCAGACTCTGAAATGTAAAGAAGGGAAAAAATCTTGCTACAGAGTGAATGGAGCATAAATTGGACCTGACATAGCCTGAACCTTTGATCATGAATTCCCACTGCAGAGCAAGTCAAATCCCCTCCTTTTGGTCCCTGAAAGCACATAACCTACACACCATTGTTCTCCTTAAGACTTTATTTTTTTATGGTTGCAATGTATTGACAGCATTTTCTTGTAGCTTTATGTCCTTCTCAGGAAAGGAAGATTATTAAATACTGCAAATGAAGTCGCACACGTACTGGTCTCTACAGGATTAAGGGCAAGGACAGAAAGTCTGACCATGAACTGCTGCTAGCGCTTATTTGGAGGAGTCTCACAACAGTGAAAAATATTTCAAGGTCATATATCTCAGGGAGGCAGGGAGTCTCATATCTCAGGGAAGCATAAACTCAGATCAAAAGGATAATTTCCTTTATCATCAAAATTCTGAAATCTTTGTAGCAAAATAGTGACAGAGGAAATGGCTAAACTGAGTACATTATTTCCTTAGCTTTGTTTCAAACCCATCTGTGAGAAAACTGGAGATGAACTTTTTACTGAGGCCTACTGAGAGAGGATAAGGGTGTAATGGTTTTAGACTAAAAGAGTAGATTTAGTCTACTAGATAATGAAGACATTTTTTACAAGGAGGATGGTGAAACACTGTAACAAATTGGCCAGAGAGGTGGTAAATGCCTCAGCCCTAGAAACATTCAAGCTAACATTGGACAGGGCTCTGAGCAAGTTAAAGTTGTCCCTGCTCACTGCAAGTGAGTTGGGCTATGTCATGGGTTTAAAGAGCTGACAGAATTAAGTTCTCAAAGGAATTGGAGAAAAACAGAATTATATGTGGAGAGAGATACACAGAAATTATAAGGCAGATACAAAATCCATAATGAACCCCCTTGAGTTTTCTCCCAACCCAAAACTAAATCTATAATCCCCAGTGCTCCAATCCTCCCCCCCGCCCATGCCTCTGCCATCCATAGGCAGCCTCTGGAGGCCCCAAACCAGGCCTACTCCTTACATGTTTGTCCCAATAAAAGCAGATCCGGCCAGACACAAGGCTGGAGAGGGAGGAAAGGAGAGCGAGACAGCCTGGCCCTGAGTTTATGAAGAGACGGCAGAATGATGGGATTGAATAACAATCTTCTAGTCCCTAGATGATTTTTTAACCCTATAGTTCCCAACCTGGAATAGGCTAGATAACTGCCAATTCAAAACATTCTGTGATTCTATGAAAATGAAGTAGCCTTCCAGTATCTGAAGGAAGCTACAGGAAGGTTGGAGAGAGATTATTTACAAGGTCTTGCAATGACAGGACAAGGGACAGTGGGTTTAAACTGGCAGAGGGAAGATTTAGACTGGATGTTAGGAGGAAGTTCTTTCCAGCGAGGGTGGTGAAACACTGGAAGAGGTTGCCCAGGGAGGTTGTGGATGCTCCCTCCCTGGAGGTGTTCAAGGCCAGGTTGGATAAGGCCTTGAGTGACCTGTACTAGTGGGAGGTGTCCCTGCCTATGGCAGGGGGTTGGAACTAGATGATCCTTGAGGTCCCTTCCAACCTTACCATTCTATGATTGTATGATTCTATAAAATTATCCTGGTCAGTGATAATATAGGTGATGTAAATCATAATCTACGTCATAACAAATGAACAGATTACATTACATAGAATTTGGAAAGCTAAGTAAACAAAACCATGGATTTTTCAGGAACAAATGTTGTGAGATAAAGCAAATTTCTTTCTCTTACAAAGTCATGTTTTGTAGACATGAGGGAAAAGTTGTCTCATTCTAGTAAGATTTTTTACACAGTCTATATGAAATTTTGTGAATAAGGTAAAGAAATTTTGTCGTGATGAACTTTCTAGAAGATCCAGCATTTGAACTCAGAAGTGTATGATATTCACTGTCCAAGAAGGAGACATGAAGTAGTGCTCCATTCTGGCTGCAGTATTTCCTAGTGTCTTTGTTAATGACTTGAATACAGAATACATTTGTTAAGTCTGCAGATGATACAAGAAGGAAAGTACTGTGTGTACTCTGGAATACATTTTAAAAATACATCACGTTTTCACCAATTCACTTCAGGAAAGACTTGAATCAATTGCAACATATCCAGAGGAAAACCAGGAATATTGTCAGAATCTAGACTAAAACATGTTCCACAAGGAAAATCCGAAAGAATCATGTTTCAGCAAGAGAAGTGCAGAGTGAAAAGAAATGAAACAGCAGTCTTCAGTTAGGTAAAGGCATGCCTTAAAGAAGGAGGGAACAAACTGTTCTCCAAGTCTGCTAGAGATAGGACAAGAATGAGTGGCTCTAAATTGTGCCAGGGGAGACTTAGACTAGACTTTACAAAACATTTCTTAATGATAAGGGTAATTAAGCAATTATTATATTACCAAGGAAGGTACAAAATCCTCTTTGGAGATTTTTAACAACAAAGATAGATGTCTGTCTAGAATAATTTAAATATAATTTATCTGTCAAGGGGAATGGAAGGATGGAGAGGACTAGATAGGATTATTTCTTGAGCTCCCCATCTTATTTTCCAATCTATATGTAATTTCTGTGAATTGGACCCAAGAAGAAATCAGAACACACCTGTAGTTCAAGCTTTTGCTCTGTCATCTGACAAATTTATATGTAGTTTTTATTGAATGTTCTACCTCCAACTCCAAAGGCAGAGAAAATTTGGCATACAAAGGAGTTATCATATGCCAAAGGTTATATAACAGAGCTTATAAATATGGCTGGTTGTGTTCAAGTTCTGGAAGCTGCATACTGTCCAAAAATTTTAAAGAAACCTGTATATTAATAAATAGTTATTAATCATAACGAGGAAAATTAAAATATACTTGAATTTCAGTGTTTGTACTTATTGTTTGAATGTACAATCATGCATCATTTGTAGTGTAAATTTATTGTATGGACACTGTAGTGTCTGGATTCATCTTGCCAAGAGTTTGCTAGATAAACGGTAGGTATTTTTGCTAAGTCTCATGTCTAGGCTCCTTCAGTATTCATTGGAGAAAGAGAAAAAACACCTCAAAGATAGGTATCTAAAACCTCCAGAAATGCCTTTTTAAGGGATGTATGTCTTTGTTTTGAAAGCCTGGATGATTAACTTAGACATCTACTTTATAGACAGCTGGAGTTAAGTGACATGAATCCAACCCTGAATGTCAAATATATTGGCTTATCCATACCAAATGATTTCATCATTTATTCTTCACTTCTGCTGTGGGTTGGATTTATTATAAATTTATTTCTTTTACTGATGCTAATACAAATTCCAGTAGATGGAAGTAGCATTCATAAAATAGCTCCAGCATTTCAGTATCTATAGCTGTTAGTATCATGACTGATCTTGGGAATGGGATCAATTCCCATTTGAAAGTTAATTGGATCAGAAAGAGAAGAAAATGAATTTGCATTTCAGTCACATGCAGTATATGAAGCTTATCTTTGGAAAAGACAATGTTTGTCAGAGGTAGCAAATATATTGCATATGTTGTTTCCAAGTATATTAACCTGTTAACTCGTGTCATTCAGTATTGTCAGTCTGCTAGCCAGAGTGAAATACAGTAATTATATATAAATATCACATCCTTTTCATCATAGAAAATTAATATTAAGCTACTTTCCAGACAGTAGTTTCAAAACAGGGAATTATTACTGAGGGCTCTATTGTTCGGATCGAGCAGCTTCTTTTATTCCTATGTCCTGGCAAGACCATCAGGAATGATTGCATGTGCTTAGAGGGTAAGGAAAACAGTTTCTCAGAATGAAAAGATGTCTGGAAGTTGAAAGTTACTGAAATTTAGTTATATCACTGTAATTGATCCATGAAATACTTCTGGTGAAAGCATACAATTGAGAAGAAAATAAAGAAATAAATACATAAATAAACAGAAAAGGAAAAAATAAAATAGACAAAAGGAAAAGAAAGAAAATAAAAAAGAAAAAAGAAAAAAGAAGAAAAGAAAAAATAAAAGAAAAAAGAAAAAGAAAAGAAAAGAAAAAATAAAAGAAAAAAGAAAAAAGAAAATAGAAAAAAGAAAAAAAAATCAAAGGAAAGAAGAAAAAAGGAAAGGAAAGAAATGAAAAGAGAAGAAAAATAGAAAGGAGAGGAGAGGAGAGGAGAGGAGA